>VWPU01008508.1:0-204684 GCA_013398955.1 Callaeas wilsoni
GACAGACAAATTAAACACTAAGGAGCAATTAAATCTCCCCAAATTAAGAGTTGAAGAAAATGCACCTTTTCACATGACAACTGTTTAACCATTAAATACTTTGAAAGAACAAGATGCTTGTTCTGGCTCTTCTTCCTTCTCAGATTCTTTCCATTTGGAGCCTCTGCAGGATCAGTTGGAGCAGAAAACAATTATTCCTGCAATCTCACACATTCTCTGTGATATCTCTAAATTCATGTCACAAGAGAATTACTTGGTGACTTACTTAGGTATAGGAAACCTTCTCCAGAAAGTTCTTACCTAGATTAAAGGAATGGCTACAATAATTTTTAAAACAGTAATTCCATACAATGCTGAAGGAAGCTCAAAGGCATCATGAGTTAAAAAATTTTCACATAATATTTTGTGAATCCAGAAGCTTAACTAACATCACTGCAGGGAAATGTAGCTTACCAAGGAAGTTTCTGTTTTTCAACCAACTTAATAATAAAATTAATATTATTTTAAATATGATGAAAAATCATAATTTTTTAAAAAAATATTTCTCCTGATCACAAACATATTGTAAAGAAAAGAATCTATTAAGAAGGGTGAGGTAAGAAAATAAACCTGGTAAACTGATATCCAGGAAGCATCGTCTGGTTTTGCATTCTCTAATATCAATTTTTTTTCAGAAAAAAATAATTATATCATGTATTATAAATCAAAAAATGGTGAAGGAAAAGAAGATAACAGGAAGAAATGTGAAGCATTTTCTACTGTTGTGCAGTTAACTTCTGAAATTATACAATTTATGACATAAAATATCAAAAGAAATATGCTTTTTTAAAAAACCCTGGTTTACTTTTCTTAAAATATCTAGTAGCCTGAGGTCTGAGCATACATGTACACAGTACTAGAAGTGAACAGTGTAAAACATTTGCAGCTCTATATGACCTTTGATCTTTTAAATAAAATTTGCTCTTCTTTCAAATAGCACATATAGAAGCAAGTAAGACTGAAAAAAATGTCATTTCAGTAAATGTCTTTTGATGAAGAAAATGAACTTGCCTAGTGAGCCACACCCTTGAGGGGAACCAAGTAAACTCCTCTGGGTGATGAACTGGAGGTGTTGGGTAGGTGCTGGGCGGTGAGGAGGAAATGGCAACGGTTGCAGTTGCTGTGCAGGAGAAGAAAGAACAGTGCAGGAGGTCTACAGGGTGACAGTGCAACGAAATCCAGCAGGAAAACAAGTTTTCTATTGAAATGGAGCAGGAATACAAGAAATGTCTGTCTGACATTAGCCTGCAGCTAGAAGATGAGTCTCTGGGGACTCATCTCTGTCAAACTTACCTCTAGGATAAATTCTGTAAATTCCCCAAGGCAGGTTCTGTAGCTTGTTTTGTGCTCTGAGCGCAATGGCTCCCTGATCACAGAATCAATTTTGATTTTAGTGTTTTTCAGTGGTTTATGGCAAATGACCCGGTTTCCACAGGGTCTCTGTACCATGTATGCAAAATAGAAATATTTTCTTACTCTTCAGGTAATAGAAGGGTAAAGGAATAAAATCATTCAACACAATGAGAAAATATGTTTGTATACATATAGATGTGTAGGTAGAATATATCAATAGATAGAATATAATCAATAAATATCAATATGCTCCTACTCTAGAGAAGTAAAAATATAAGTGAATCTGGCTTTTTTAAGGGTATTTTGTAATGTCTTCTTTCAGATTTTAAGTAAGATGAGTATTTTTTGGTTCAATTTTAGAATGCAGAAGAACAGTGAACTTTGGAAAACATCTTCTTTCCATTTGTCAGATACAGTGGCATTGTATCTTAATAGGTTTTGCTTCATGATATGGTGCAGAGCTGTCTGACAAATAAAAAGGAGGGTCATATGAGAAACATTAATTTTAGTAGACATATGCTTACCTGCTCCAGTCACTTAAAATAAAAATAGTTTAAAGCAACAGCATATGTTTGTAAACCGGTCGGTGAATAATAATGCTTTATATCTCTCAATAAAAGGCCTCAAAAGACTTTGAACTTCACCACAGCTCTGAAGCTGGTATTTTGATATTCTTTTTGCAGACAGATAAATGGTTCTCAGGGGCTTTCAAACACATCAATTTTAGGGTCTCAGTTGAGAAATGCTGCAGCATTTGCTTGCTTACCTTTCTTCTTAATGGAAAGCAGAGAGGAGAAGAATACTGATCTTTTGCCATTCTCCTGCTTTGTTCATAAACTATTGCCAGTCTAAGAGTTGTCTCACGCTTAATTTTTTAAAAAAATACTTATATTTAGAGTTTGCAGCTTTAAAAATAGCAGGTTCAAATTAGGAACCTTGAACAATTTAACTAAAGCTTGTTACAGAAATAATTTTCATAATACCCTTTCTGAGAAAATTATGCCTTTAAAGGAAAAATATGATTAGAAATCTAACAAAATATATATGCATACATAAAAATAATGAAATTGTTATGTAGAATTCTATATCTTCTACTTTTGTTGGAAAAAAGAAAACTTACACAAAATTATGCAGAAGTAAGGAAGAACACACAAAAAGTTTTGCAATCAACAGAAGCTATAATATGAATGCAAGGTAGATGATGAATAATCTATTAAGCTATTGACAAAAGCTGTAGTCTGAAAAAAAACAGATATTAAGCTCTGGAACATAAGGACAGAGTCACAGAATGGCTTGGGTTATGAGGGACCTCAAATATAACCTAGTTCCAATCCCTCTGCTCTGGGCAGGGACACCTTGCACTAGATCAGGTTGCTCAAAACTCCTTTCAGCCTGGTCTTGAACACTACTGGGGATGGGGCACCCACAGCTTCTCTGGGCAGCCTTTGCAGTGCTTCACTGATCTCAAAGTGAAGAGTTTCTTCCTAATATCTAATCTAGACCTGACCTCTGTTCTTTTGAAGCCATTCCCCCTTGTCCTATACTTGCCCTCATAAAACGTCCCTCTCCAGCTTACTTGTAGGTTCACTTTATAATAATGTAAAGGTTCTCTGAGAAGTTCATGTAAAGGCGACATATTTTGTACTTTTCAGTTTCCTTTGAGCTTTACAGAATTTAGCAATACCTTTAGAGGTGTGGGTTCCTGCTGTCCATCCTGTTGCTGGCCCTGCTCTGAGACATATAGATATTTATAAAGGACATCTTCTTCTTGAAATGTAGTAAATGTGTCTTCAGTGCTCTGTTTTTCCACAAAACCACAGCACATAGCATAGCATCCTTAAAACAAAAAAAAACACCAAAACAGCAAGAAACTCCCCCTAAAACTAAAAACCAACCAACCAAATACACCAAAAAAGAATAAAAAATAAAATAATTCTCATTTTTACTATAATTCTTCACTTTTGAATACTTTTGAAACAGACCTCTTATTTCTCTTTCCAAACTAAATATTATTGCTTTTGGTATTTTTCTGTATTGCCTCTCTCTTTGGCTCTTACCAGAGAAGATAATTTCTTTCTTACCATTAGCAGTTAAGAATCACTAAGCACAAAGAGGCCTTATTAACAATCATCTTGGACCCACAAGCTCTGCTGTAAATACACACAGAAAATGCTATTTGTGGTGAGAAAGTAACAAATAGAAGTTTTCACTTCACTGCTTCAATTGCCATTCTCCAAAGGGAAACATACAGTGTCCATGCCTCATTGAACATGGATTCGATGTATTTCTATTACAAGGAAAAAGAAATTCATTATTACTACTACTACTACTACAAATTGATGAGATAAAATACTGGGTGTCTGAAAAGATGCTTTCTAAAATGAACCCGTAGGTCATTCCAAAATAGAAACCTCTGTCACTATTTCTGTCAGTGAGTGTCAGCAGACTGTTAAATATAATTACCTTCTTGTTTTTTGTGATAACATTTATTATTTCCCACCTGATAAAACAGACTCCTTTCCTCTAGAGATTAATGGTCCTCCTGGAGTTTACATTGATGCAATGTTAAAGAAAATGATAAATTTTTCTGATTTTCTGAATGAGAAATGTGCTACATTTTTTGATAGCAAAATTAGTTGATTTCCTTTAAAAAAATCCTTCATCCAAGAACTTTGAACTTGACATATACGATTTTTTCCTTGAAAATTACATCCACTCAGCATTTTGGTTTCTCTTAACAGAACACCACTTTTTTCTTACTCTCCTGTGATGGGTCTGATTTTACAATACAGCAGTTCAAAGTTTCCTGTATAACTCCCATTGAAAGTCATTAGTATAATACACCCTTTTAACAAGACGCTATATAAAAGTGTAATGACTAGTGTGCTCACTACAGCCTCATTTACTGTCCTCTAAATTGGTAAATTTCATGTTCCAAAAGATGTAGGTTAAAAAAAAAGACATCCACAGTTTTATATTTTTGTTCAGCTCAGCCGTCTCTACTACTGGGCCAACATTTGGTGATCTTTTGTAATGAAAATACTTTACGCCTAGGAAAGAGTCCTTAAAAATTTTCTCACACATATAATTGAGCAGCGTGGAAGAAGAATTCTGTTTGGGATTCAAGTTGCTGGTCCAGTGCCTATTTGCTTTGTGACTTTGTTTGAGTTCCTCATCTCTGTCTGTTCCTCTGTGTTGTCCAGATCAGAATCTTTGCCTGACCAGGGCTATTTCTTGCTCTGTGTATGTGCGAATTGACTGCCCAATGCAATGGAGCATTGAGATGCTTTCGCATATCTACTCTACTCTAATAAAATAATTAATTATAATTAGGCAGGAGTTAATGGTCCAAGACATTTCTACAGCTCTTCCCTTTTAGGAAATGTCTTGGTAGTAAACAAAATCTTTTTGTCAAAAGCAAATGATACTTTACTATGACAGGGCTAATACTTGGAGAATCTTTGAGGTACAAAAGTCAGAAATACTGGTTCTACTCAAAAAAAAGAATTACAGTTTTTAATATATAAGACTTGCTTATGGATGTTGAGATTTTAATATATATTTCACTTTCAAAGGCTTTTATTTAACCTCTGTTAAAGACAGAAGGAAAAGAGAGTTTTAGTCATTTTTCTGGAGTCAGATAACAAGTCACATTTTTATATTGCATTTTTCATCTGATTTCTGGTTCCAAGGATCTGAGATTATAAATACTGTTTGCGTTTCAGTTTCCCCATACATGTTGGTAGTAATGAAAGGAAAGACCCTGATCCTGTTCTGTGGTCAGCATCACTCACCAGTGATGAGCCTGGTGAAGAGAGACAAGCAGGGGTAGTTAGTGACAAGTGAGGACACCGAATTCCTGGGAGTAAAAGAGACTATGGAAGAGGGGAGTGTTAGGGGATGGGGAAATAGGGAGTGGGAGTGCAGAGGCAGGGTTCTAGGGCTTTTAGAGGAAAGGAGGATAGATACACCAGTGAGATCTCTGGAATACTCTCTCCAGCCTACCCACAGCATGGGGTCACGCACAGATCTGGTTTCAAGTTCATGAAATGGAAAGTTAGTGCTAGGTGTCTAGGTCAAATACTTATTCAGCCAGTCATCACAGCTTTACTGATGATAGTGAAATTATGCCAGATAACCTGTGTCTTACCTTTCTTTTGAATATCTCATGTTTCAAAGGTCTTTATCCTGCAGTGCTGAGTGCCTTCCCTCCCGCCTGATCACATTAGTGATCATGCTTAGAAGATTCAGCCATAACTCTGCCCCATGTAACTCTTCCATCTCTATCGTCTCATATAAGGGCAGTTCACAGGTAGGGAGCAAGATGGGTACATAGAATAAGCACATTATTTAATAGTTTTCTTCTACATTAGCTCTCATAGAATTTTTCTCTTGTCATCTGCAAAAATGAAGAGTGTTAAAACATTTTAGGAAACTTTTAAATACTCATTCTCATAGCAGCACTAGTAAAAAATATTGAACTTTTGCACCATGTTCCATTTAAAGCTTGTCAAGTGTTTTTTGAGTATCCAGTTTCTGTGATAAAATTCCAGAATGATAAATGAAAACTTTTTTCTTCCAAAAGGCACAATTCCACAGTAATCAAGTAAAGAAAGATTTCTGATATTCAGATTAGAGTTTTATGGTCCAAATGGCAAAGGGTAGCACTTCAGTATTTTGGAGTGCTTAATCATTAGCTCCCCATCCACTGTATGGGAGAGGCATGTTCAGAATGCAAGTGGGATTAAGTAAATTATATTTAAGCAGCATATCATTTGTACAAGAAGCACTCTCTGTCTTGTTTTGGAAATGTTCCATCATATAAACATAAAAGTTAGATACCATCACTGATACAAGCGATGGTATCTCACACTACAACCCTGCCTCCTTTCTTAATTTTTAATGGAGAACTGAGAAACTGCAGAGTGAGAGACTTTTGGTGATACCAGCCAGTACCTGAAGGTAAGTGCATGCCATCATGCTACTATGGTGATGAAGGCTTTGATATTCCACATCCCAGAGAAATAACGAAAGTGTCACTACCATGAGAGGAATTCTTTCAACAGCCCCTGGGATAGGATAACTGCTGAGATCCATGGGATATTATATGTTATAAGCCCCATTAAAGTGTACTTCAGTATACTTACTAACACTTGAAAGGCTGCCCAAGGCTAACTGGGCTGATTTATTTGTCATAACAACAGCTATTTTGTAGGTAAACTTAAATTCAGATATTGAATGCAAATAGAAACGTGGGCACAGGAAGAAATTAAACTCCACACTCCGTCAGAGTGAAAGATTGTTTGCAGCAGTCATTTATATGTTGTTTATGAGCCTTAAAATGTTTACTATTTCACATGTTGTGTTGACAAACTAGTCTGTCAGACATGATCAGTCAGGTGACAAAAACTAATCTTCTTTTCTTCCGTTGCATACCTTCCCACAAGCCAGAGTAGCTGAGACAGGTGTTTTATAATGAGAATGGGTAGCATTTTCCTTGACAGTTATTTTTACTCTTTCTTTTCATAAAGCCACTTATGATACCCCCGCCCTCTGGTTTTCCTTTTTTATTCTTACTTTTAATAACTGAGTTGATCTTTTTACTGAATCAATTTGCGTATAAAGGATAAATTTTTCATTCAAGGGAATTTTTAAAATTAGTGATGCTATGCCCTCTGGAAAAAAGCCTGCTTTTGGAGCTTCCTCACCTGAGATGTTTAGCAGAGTGAATGTTGCTTTGCTGTTGCTTCTGTAACAAGGTGAGCTGTTTGTCCTGCACCTTCTTGGACAGATGTGATAGCTTGGGCTCCCTCTGTCCTTTTAATTTTCATGAGTTCTTCACTAAAAAACAGATCTGATGCCTCCCTTATGGTAACTTCATGTTTTCTTGTACTAATATCTGATTTTAAAAAGGCAACACAGAAGCCAGAAACAAATAGTGCTCAGCCATATTTTAGCTTTTTCCCCTAGTTATTCTGGTTCCTGCCTCAGCTTTCCGAGATTCCTAAGGTTCTAATTTGAAAGTTAGAGTTGCTTTTTAGGTCAAATATTGGAATAAATAAAATTGATAAACACATTTAGTCACTTTTAAAATGTATTATTATTAATTCAGGAGATCCTAAGTAGTTTGCAGTATAACAAAAAAGTTGTGGTTTTTCTCTTTTTTTAATTTTTAAAAAAGAGCTTGCACTTTTACATTTCTATTCAAGAAATATCACTTAGCTGGCAAACACTGATAAAGGTAGGATTTAAGTCAAGCATACATTTTAAGTGCGTAATCCTGATGGTATAAATTTCTAGAATTATCAGACAGTGCAAAGGAGAATTGGAAAAATTGTTCTCAATACAGAAGTTTCTTTTTAAAGCATCATTTGTAGTCTTTGTAAAACTGTCAAAGTAAGCCAGAAGCTATGCTTTTGGAAAGAGGTACACACAGTCATCAAATCTTATGCCCATGAAAGTTGAAAGCAAAGTAGTAATTGCTGGACTCCCTGGAAGGGTACAGCTTGAGAAGCCCACAGGAAGGACAGAAGTTCTACTTGTTAAATCAACCGTTTGTAACACATAAGCAAAGACTGGAGAATGAAGATGTCAATAGTTGTCTCTTTTACTGGCGTTGCATAAGTGTATGAGAAAGGTACCTGAAAGATCATCTTGGAGACAGCAAGAATTCTGTATTTGAGAAACTGAGGAGAAGGTGCAAGAGCTTTAGCTGCCCTAGAGTCAGGGAGGTTAAAGTACTCTGAGGACAGAGTGATACCGAACAGAAAGGACTCCATGCTGGTTTAATCTTGGGGAAACCTGGAACAGCTAGAGGGAAATCCAGTGGCTAAGAATAACAAAAAAACCCAAAAATCCACAACAAACTAACAAACAAAAATCAAATTCCTTAATTTATTTTTTCCTTTTTCTTGTTTCCCAAAGTTTATTAGCTTTCAGAATGTTCAGAAACATAACCTCTTCCTTCTAAATCAAAACATAGTTGAATTTTAAGCTTAACTAGCATTTAAAATGAATTTGAGTAATCTAGACTTCTCGTGTGTGAAAAAAAGCAAATCTAAATTAAGTGAACTGTGAAGACAAATAGGTTTAAAAGTTTCAATTGAAAATTTAGAGCATCTACATAGGCTGACTGTACAAGTATTGATATTCAGGCGAATGAAATGGGCCCTCAGAGAATACACTAGGAAATATTAAAAATCTTTTAGTAATTTAGTCATTTTCATATTTAAAATTTACATGATAATTGTCCTCTGTATTTTGCACATGTGGAATTTAAGATATAATTATTTCAAAATAGGATTTAATTATAGTAAAATGATATTGTATGTCATGTGGAAGAAGACTATTCAGATTTATTACACACCCACAAACTGAATATTATCAAACCAAAGGATTAGCAGGAAAGCTGATAGGAAATAACAATGCAAAATTAAAATAAAAATGTATAACAATGTATACAATAGGAAATTTTTATAATCCATGCATAATTTTGCTTAATCAAATGAATTTTGCTTAATCTAATGAATTCCATGGTAAAATTCATAATGCCTATTTCTCAATTCAAGTTCTTTCCCTGAAAGTCTTCTATATCTACTGTTAGAATGAAATACTAGCAAAACCTTAAATTAAAAATTCTTATATGGAGTTTGTATTCATCCACCTCCTTTTGTTAATCATCCAAGGTGTGCCTAATTTATGTGTTCAGCCACTGGAATGTAGTCTTTTTTCTTATTACTGAAATTCAGTTTAAGCCTTGAGTATTTCGTGCCTTGCCTACTCATTCTCTTGACTCCTCCAAATTATTCTTGCATAAATCTTCCAAAGTTTAATTTTTTTAAGATAACTGTGGTTTCTCATAGTTTGGTTAATTATATTGTATTTAAATTATCTGGCAATTTTGCCTACTGTCTTAAACTCAGGTTTCTTCTTCCTACTGTAAATTTTTACTGGTATTAGTAGCAGTAGTACACCTATAATTCTTTGTTAAGCAGATAGGTTATTTTTAATAAAAGCTATTTATGGAACATTGCATAATTCACTTGTAGAGAATATTTATCTGCATCTTAGCTATAGTAGTAGAAATGAAATGTCATATATATTTTCCTTTACTCTTATCTATAAAACTCACTTAAGAAACATCTATCTGATCTTTGAAATAAAACACTGGAACAGTTCCATCTTCTCTGAAATATCAGTTCCTTTAAGAGGTTTATTTTATGTAATCTAGTCTTGATGGTTTTACTTGTAATATTGTAGGATTATTCCACTTTTTGTTCAAACACTGAAGAGAGACTATTTTTCTAATACATCATGGAGCTTTAAATCATGTTTTATGGAAACAGTAAAAGCAGGGTCACTGAGCCATATTGAGTTTATATTTACCCCATCTGTTGAAAAGGTAGATTATTACATTCAGTGCATGTCCTCTGAAAAAACTTCTGAAACTTGTTTCTGTTCTAATTGTCTGTTATGATAACAAGTCCCTGATAAGCTCTACAAAAATAGCATTTTGAATTATATATTCAGTACACTGCTTCCAGTTTCCTGATAGATCTAGCATAAGTTTTGATGGACATAATGCAAGGAGCTCAAACACATATTTAATATCATGTTAATAATTGGGTACTCTATGAAATGATTAATATGGTTCTCTTGAAGCAAAGAATGAACATGACTTTTCTTTAAACTAGACATGGGTTTGCACTAGAAATGTGTCTTTGGAACACCAGATGCCTTAGTTTCCGTAATAAATGTTGTCAATCTTATTTCTTTAAAACATGGGGAAGAACAGTCTTTGTGGTAGTTGCTATACATAATTTTTCAATTCAGCTGAAGCCTTTTCCATGGGAAAAGTTCCAAACAAATAAATTTGTTGATAAGGGACTTGTGAATGTACAGTTCATAAATTAACTTTCTGTCTTAAGATCCCATAGAAATTATCAATTATATGGATAACAATTTTATGTAAACTGAAGGTCTTTGCAAGCTTTGGCATAAGAAATAAACTATCTTTTTAAAGTATTCTTTATCTGATATTCTTGCAAAGGTGTACCTGTGCGACTTATTTTCTTGAATATGGATCTTTTAAGACCATTTTACAGATTTATTGAATCATTCTAGTTGCATTGAAAATATTTTAAGAAAAAAAAATAGTAACTTATTACCTCTATTTGTTAAAAATAATCATATTTGCTACCAAATTCAGTGATTAGAAGATGGAATTTGAAGATTGAATTTTGATTTTTTCAAGAGACTGAAGTTCACTCTTTTACGATACCATATTTTAAATTGTTTCTATCAATTTCATGGTCCTCATAACTGATCAGGGTAGTTGTAGTTTTCCCTGGGAAACATTTGAAGTATGATTGAATGCGGCTCTGAACAACCTTAGTTGACTGTGTCCCTGCTTATTGCAGGGTGTTTGGACTAGATGACCCTTCAATCTCAACCACTCTGTGTTTCTAAGATGATTCTGCGATAAATGAGTAATCTCCCATAGATTTGAATTCGCACAGTTTGCACTAAAATTATTCAGTAAGAGTAAGTGTAAAAAAGACAGTATTTTCTTATGAAGATACTTATGAATGTCTTATTCAGTGAAAGTAAAGTTAACCACAAATTTATAGAAGAGAGAAATGCAGAAAATGCCCTGAAGCTGACCCGATAGATTGTTCTATAAAGATGTGAGGGGAAGTGTCTCCACTGTTTTTGAAGAATATTTTACTTCTGAGAAGAGGGTGGTGTACATGAAGTATAACGGTTCTTGCCATGGCCATACCAGCATAAAAAGCTCAAGTGAACTTATACTGTGGTTGAAAAGCCTCTTTGACATCTAGGGAATGCATTCTAACAACTGTACACTCACTCTATGGGATCTTATTGTGGTTAAGAATAAAAAAATATGATTTAAAAAAAACCAAAACTTTTGCATATGAAAATGCAAACACCAAGTTTCAGTAGCAAGATCCAGCCTCAGAATTATGCAACAGAGTAATAGTCCATATCTCATCTGTCATGACAATTGGTTCACACCTTTAAAAGTTTTCTATTCTTGTTCACAAAGCAAGTGATACTTTCATTAAAAATAAATTCATTTGATTTTAGCGAACTTGTTGATGAACACAAATATAAACAGTTCAAAAATGTATGGTATTTTAGTTAACAGTATAATAGACTTCAGACAAAGAGTGAAGATGGTAAAAAGTTGCCAAAGTAAAAAAAGTAAAAAATTACAGAATTAATCTGTGCACAACAAAGTGAAAATATGGGAGGTTTCTTGTGATGTGAAAAAAAAAATTTAAAACTATGCTAAAATGTTTTGTCATGGAAATTAATAATATATCAGGAAAGATTTTCAGATACCTTGTTGTTCTGAGTAATTTTTTTTTGCATTTTTTAATGCCAGAACTATGGCTTACCTAAAATACTTTTCTCATTTTGAGTAAAGGAGACAGAACTGACTCCAAAGGAAACAGTTATCTGGGCAATGACTCCACAAGGTGAGCATAATAAAAGAACCCTCTTAGAGTTTTTGGTTTTTTTCCTGAAACTGAACTATGGAGCTTACCAGAAGAATATTTTGTTTTATTTTATTTTATTTTATTTTATTTTATTTTATTTTATTTTATTTTAATTCCTCATCCCCCCTCTTAATTTAACTTTAATCTTTTCTACACAGAGCTTTATCTGGCTCCTCTTCCCATCCCCTCGTCTTGGCGCTCCAGAGTGGCAGTGCACTGTACCCATATGCCCAGAGACAGGTGCTTTGTGCACTCCCGGGATGCCACACTTATTAATATTAAGGACAATGGTGCTATGCATCTTCTTGGTGTTGTAAGTTTGGGCTTTTTTGCTGGAGACATGTCAGATCTGTTATATAGCTTTAAGTGGAGCAACGAGTGTAAAATTGTTGTGCTGAGTGAAAATATGGAACGTGCAGCATTGGCTGAGACAACTATTAATGTTCTGTTTACTGGCTTCTGGGAGATGCAGCATCTCCATCCTTTCTGAAGATAGCTTAGTGCAGAGCATCTGAGAGATTAACTAGGAAACACTAGAAACAAACTGCAAATGAATATACTAAGAGAAACGTAAGACAGAGCATAAAAATTAAATCAGCTGTGAAAGAAAAAACTTGAAAGCAACATAAACAGAGAAAGTAAGGCACCACAAACATTGAGAAGTCAGATATGTGTTAAAAATCATAGGTGTACGATATCCAGCTGAGTGACAGTAATGCAATATAAAATTACGTCCTTACTTTTCTTCCAAAGGGTTCCACTGAACAAGCATGTTCTCTTGACTGTACACTGTGACTGACAGTGCTTCTTTCTTCTCTTCTGCAGCTTCTTTTTCTTTTGGCACTTAAAAGCACTATTTTTAATAAATTGAGGCAAGCAACTCATGCTTCCTTTAGCTGCTTTTTTGCTGAGGTACCTCAGGGTGGGAAAGACTTTACATCCCATCACCTTAGAGATTTCCTAACCTGAGCAGGAGGGAAGGGGACAGCTTCTCAAATATCCCTTCAGCTATCACAAAAAACACCATCAGAAAGTTACAAGTTCTTGTGCCAGCATTTTCCAGTTGCTATATGTGATCCATGTAGCTCCTGTGCTTGGTGGACCTTGTGATTTTGGACATTTTTAGTCTGACTTATGTATAAGCTGTAGAGAGAAATAATTGGTTCTTGCAACAGCTTGCAAAGAGCTAATATTTTATATACATGGTCTTTATTTACAGGGTAAACTCCTCTTCCCTTCTACCAGTGAATAACGTACAGGAACATTTTTTTCTCCAGAAGGAACATTGCCAGGATCACCCTGGCAAAGTGAAGTGATCAGTAATTAACTAATCAATGCACAATGACTG
Organism: Callaeas wilsoni; assembly: GCA_013398955.1. NCBI lineage: Eukaryota > Metazoa > Chordata > Aves > Passeriformes > Callaeidae > Callaeas > Callaeas wilsoni. The sequence goes on from VWPU01008508.1 coordinate 13,264, forward strand.
CACTGAGATTCTTTGCTTTAGATCTCTGCAGACATGAATTTCTTCCTTAATTTATGTCTTTCCATAAAATACCAATATTGCAGGTACATACATGTGTGTGTACACATCCACACATAGATAAAAACATAGGTGATTACTAAATTTAACATTTAAACATTTTTAATATAATTATTAAATCTTTAGCTCAATTCATATGCTGGTGTCTATATATCTATTTTATTTAGCTGCATGCTGTCCCCAACAGCAATTGAAACAAGCTATTTCTTTTTCTACATCTACAAATTAATGCAAAACAGAAATTACCTAGAAAGCCAACCCAAAATCTGATTTTTGGTAAACTTCATAGTTATATGTAGGTAGATAGCTGGAAATTTAGATAGCCCAGGACACTGTTGGCCCTCCTGGCTGCCAGGACACTACTGGCTCATGGTCAATTTGCCATCAGCCAGGACCTCGAGGTCCCTTTCTGCGAGGCTGCTCTCCGGCCTCTTGTTTCCTAGCATGAGGCTGTGTCAGAAGAGATTTAAGTTAGAATTTAGAAAAACATTCTTCACACAGGGAGTGTTTGGGCACTGGAACAGGCTCCCCAGGGAAGTGGTCACAGCACCAGCCTGGCAGAGTTCAAGAAGCAAAGTAACCAGGACAGTGCTCTTGGGCACATGGTGTGCCTCGTGGGGACAGTGCTGTGCAGGGGCAGGAGTTGGACTTGATGATCCTTGTGGGTCCCTTCCAGCTCAGCTTGTTCTGTCATTCTGTGACTGTATGAAACTGTGTTGAAAATGAGGGTGCTCAGAGATCTCAAGAATCTCTCTGAGTAGGTAAGGTTAAAAGTGAGTTTTGAACCTGGTTCTCTAACCTGGTAGTTACATGAACACCTATGTGATATTTGGATCACCGCGGTTCAAGAACAGTTCCGTGTAAATTCTCGTGATACTTCTTACCGCAGAATTTTATGTAGTCATAAAGTATAAGACAAAATGTGTTTTTTGAAAGTAATCAGGATTTTAAAAATTGTTATTGTCTAACTTATAAAAGTCTCAGTCTGGTGAATGGTTTTCCTGATACACCAGGCTAATTGCATAAGTTTCAGTAAACACTATATTTTGTTTCACAGCAATATCATCCAACTATCCAAGAGCGAGGAAGTCAAGGTCTTGGAGTCAAATTATTTTAAAATTTCAGTCTAATGAAAATGGCATACTAAAAATAAACAAAAGATTGTTGATCCATGAGTTTCTTACTTTGTATTCAAATATTTTAAACTCCTGGGTACCAGAATTCTGACTCTAAGACACAGTAATGAGGTCTGGCATAGGTAGACAGCTACATTGTTATGAGGAATAATTGGTTGTAATATGGACTCAGTGCAAACTGCAATTGTACAGAATAAAATGCATTCAACAGAGTATTAGGCAGTGAAAAATTTGAAATCTCTGAACTGGCATGTAGAAGCACAAGACACCATAAACAACATCAAAAAAACTTTGCAATACTCATTATAAGGAAAAAACTTAAATAAGTTGACACAAATAAAAATAGTTGCTATATTAAAACAGTACATAATACAACATCTATATGATTTATGAGCACAACTCTTTTGAAAATGTGATCAAAAGAAAAAGGTGGATTATGCTCTGCAATAAATCTCATATACATTTTTTAATCTGACAGAGAAGGTTCCAAATACAAACAATACAGTAAAGATGCTATCATTCCTTTTTTTTTAATACCGGACTAGAATAACAGGATGTCTCAAGGTCACTGATGGTTTACAATTCTGCTACTGCCAGTTCTGAGCTGCTTTCAGAGAAAGCTTGCCTGGCTCAGACCCTATTCAGTCATGTCACTGAGGGTGAGATTCATCTGGCCAAATCTAGACATCTCTTTGTATGTGTGGCTAGTGATCTAAAACTCTTTATAATCAAAGGAAAGATTGACACCTCTAGGGTGCAATTCATCTCCTCCCAAAGTAGATGCCTAAAGTAGGTCATATGAATCACGCCCTAGAGTGTCTATTTCTTTCTACTAATTATGAAGGTAACATAGAGGGGGGAGGTCACAGGTAGGTATCTCTGCAGTAGATACCTAAAGATAGGTTAGATTAAAAGCACCCAAATGTCCACCCACAGGAATAAGTGATTGTAGGAGATGGCAATTGATCACTTTTCACTCTGAACAGATTTTCAATTAAGTTGGTCTGGCCTTGACAATCATCCTGCAGAAGTCCTTTTGTGTAATAGAGGGTGTGAAAAAACTGATTAGAAACACATGATAGTGCTTCTAATTATAAACATCAGTTTGATGTAAGTGCTGTTGTAATGAAAGAAGTCACACTATCATAGTATGGGCATCTTTGAATACCAACAACTAATTCTTGACTCATGAAAGACTCAACCCTGTTGATCACTCGTGAAAGCTTTACAATAAAGAGCAATAGCTCTATAGTTCAAATTGATCATTAAGTTTTCTAACACTGCTGTGTTTTTATTGTTTGAAACAATAAAATTGCTTATATTTTAAAATTGTACTCTATTCTCTTAAACACAGAATTTAAGGCTTTTTGTCACATTCATTCCTTCTAAAAGCAGAAGAAATACAAAGACTTATGGAAATACAGAAGTATTTAAAAGGTCTGTAATCCATTTTATTCCCAGAATTCTTAGTAAAATGAACCCAAGGACTGCTTAGTACTATGCTGACAGCTGTAGATTGAAATTATAATGATTTACGGATGATGAGAGACTCTGTATGTATTTGGCAACATGTGCCAGTGGTTCTGCCACACGTTTTTATATTTCTCTGGTGAATGTTGTTAAGGAACTCATGCAAGTTCATATGGAGTTGTAAGGTGGGAGAATGAACTCCTAGCTCCCACTCTGCTCCACACTGTTTGTTTGGTTCTAGAGGTTTACACTGCAGTTCTCTCTCTCCCTGTGCGTATTTTCAGGGAGCAGTGCGTTCTCCCCAGGGTGGCCACCAGGGCACATCCCAGCTCCCAACCACGAGCAGGGCAGCTGGGGCACCAGTGCAGGGCTGAAATGGGGTTCTGGGCTATGGGCAGGGTGAGAGGACCACATTAAGGGGTGTATGGTACTGTCAGGGACGGTGCTGCCATTAGGGCCCTGACAGGTTACTGTTACTTTGAACTCACTTTATTAATTTACTGCACTAACTTTTTGTCTAAACTCAGTTTTATGTTTCTTGTAACTGATGAATCAGCTTAGCAGCACGGTAAATTTTTTTGCCTATAATTGTATCAAATTAAATTTAATTTGCTTTGATAACCATAATGGAATTAATTTATCTTCTTACCTGGCTTTCAAATTTCTCCATCTTATTTTTTCCTTTTCTGATGGAGTTTGCACACACAAAGGTTGCAGTCACTCAAATATATTAAACTCAGTCTATTACTTATACTGAAGATGATCCGTACATGTTTTACAACACAATTTTTAGACTTCAATATTTACAAGGGACAATCCTCTAATATTAATCTATCATTCCACAGGCAGCTTAAGGAAGCTCTGAAATGAGAACAGAAATGTGTTGCATCCTTTGAAAGCAGGTCTTTGCTAAAAGGATGAGGTCAAAAGAAGTCCTTGCTGGTTTCCATGACACATTTGCATAACCAACCTCTTCTACATTTAAAAAGTCATGAGGCAATTTTTTCTTAGAATATGTAAAGTGCAGTATTTTCTTTCATTAGCTTCACTACTAATGTTTTCTTAAAATAAATTTAAGCATAGTGATATCCAACTGAAAAGTCACACTTGAATTAAAAATCTTAATGTTAGTCTTACAGTTAATACTAACCTATTTATGTGGGTATTGAAAATTTAGTATTAATGAATTATATTTCAATAATTATTATGTTTTTCAAGATTTCATAGATGAGTAGATTTCAAAATCAGAAGAGTAAACTGTGACATCTAAGAAAGACTGAAAAAGTCTTTTAATAAAATTTTAAAAAAAAGTTATATGATATCAAGAACAAAAATAGAATCAGAAAATTAGAAATTTATACGACCACTAACAGGCTTAAGATTTTTTATAGTGATATGAAAGTATTTTTCAGGATTTTACAGTCAATGTGTTAGCAGTCTGTTATGGATGTCAAACATGGAAGAAATTCAATATAGAGAAGATAACACAATTACTCTGATGACATCTAGACCTTCTGAGTCTATACTTATGTTGTGTATATTTTAGAAATGAATTGTTAAAAATTAGGAAATTATCTAATTTATTGCCTATCAAAATGTAATGTAACTTATAATTGTCAAACACCTTAAGTACTACTTTTACTATCTGGTTATATATATCTTCAAATATTTGTAAAATACTCTAAATTTTTGTGTGAATAGTCTCTTTTCCAACACTTCTTATAAGATCTGTTACTTAAACTTCCTGAAAGCCTTGCCTGCCCTTCTCTGAACTTTTCCTAATATATACTTTTCAGAAAGATAGGTTCCACAAGACTGTAATTTTTTTTGAGTTATATCTGTTGTACTTAAATTGATGGTAAGAATATCCATTGTAAAGCCAGAATACAACAGAAGATGGGCTTTCAGTGGAGAAAAATGAAAATTAAAAGCAACCACCAGAAAAAGCTGGAGAATGAATGTAATCAAACTAATGTGAGTGATGCAAATTTTTGCATTGCCAAGTGTTTGATTTTTTTTTTTTTTGGCTTTCATAAGTCAATTCTATTATAAACTAATTTGGAGAGAGAACATCTGATTCTTGGAGATTATCTTTCAGCACAGCATGCGAGAATTTGATCTACATTTCTGTGTGACAGTAGCAGGAGCTGCATGTCAAAATCCCCATTTGCCATCTATAGTCGTTACTAAACACAATCAATCACACGGCACTTGTGTGTCTACTGCACCAGCTTTTCAGCCAGGAAGCTACTTGTACTTCAATATTTTATTTATAAACTTGTATATAAACACATACATCTGATTTTAAGCAGAATCCCCCTAAAATGACAATGAGAAATTTTTTCAAAACAGACGTTTTTGAAATTCTCATCACAGTTCCATTTGAGCTTGGTAATTTAAAATGAAAAGAAATAGGACTTATTTCACCAAGAAAAAAGAAATGGAGTGTGGAAGAATTCTTAGAGCAGAATGGACATGGTCTGTAACTGAACGTACTGAACAAGCCAGGCTTAGCAGGGCCTGCTCGCCCTGAGTGCTGTGAGATTAGCATGATTTAGTGCTGAGAGTGTTCTTGAGGTGTCCTTGAGAAAAAGAGGAGGTTTAACGGGATTCGATAACCGCAAGCTGGGAGGAGGGAGGACACTTGTTTGCCACGTTAACCAATTAGTAAACAGTAGAGAGTTGTGGTTGTACTTAAGTATCCAATCATAGAGTTAGTTATAGTGTGTGGACGACTTGTGACTAGTTGGAAATGCTACATTATCCTGCTGGTTTTGAGCAATAAACAAGAACGCTATCTAACCTCAACGGTGTTTGTCGTTACTCAGCTCCCATCCTCAGAAGAGGTCCCTGCTTCAGTGGAGTTCCTCAATCATACTGCAGTAGCAATGACCGATGAAAGATTCACTTTGGGTGAGGAAAAGTGTACCATTCACTATTTAATTCTCTTTCTAATTAATTATATATGAGTATCATCAAGCCAGTTACAGTACTGCCTTCCCTTCAGGATTTTCCTGGCCTCTTCAGAAGCCAGCAGGCTTCAGTTTTGGCTTAGCAGATATTGTACACTCAGTTCCTCATAAGGACTCACTGTATTACTTTGTAGTTTCTAGTCAAACCCAGTTTGATAGCTTCTTGTGCTGCTTTCCAAAGCAATAGAAGTGTTTAGCATGATAGTGCTGCCTCAGAGTCCAGATTCGAGAAATTCCTTCTGGGACTCATCTGTGTCTCTCGTTTTCAAAGACGCATAAAGCACAAAAGACAATATTTAATATTCAGTACGCACTGCCTGGCTGCATTATTGGGATACTGGTGAGATTAACTTCAGCATCTAAGGTTAAGAATCTTGTCTAACTTAGTCAGACTTAATCATATTTCCTATGCTCCCTTTAGAATAGATTTGCCTGGTGCGCAAGTAGTATCACAAAAAAGTATGTCTTGGTTGCTTAGAGACCACACACAGAGTTTAGTTATAAGTGTTACTTTTAAATAGCTGAAGTTTACTTTAGGTGAGATGAGTTTTTTTCAAGTTTCTCAAAGAAATTAAGACAACAGTGAGACAGAAAAATCTATCAAGACTGCTTTTATTTGCAAAAGAATCTGTTTCCAGAAAGTTAGGAAAAGAGACATTGCCTCTTTGCAAGCTCAATAGTTTTATGAGAACTCTTGAGAACTCTTAAAGAACCGTTCTCTTCAAGAACATAAGATACATAGAGGCAGTCATCTGCAAAGCAAAAAGAAATAGCACATAAAGATGGTCTCTTGTTTATGAATTATGAAAAACTGTACGACAGGGAGAAAGGTACTTAGGACTTTTCCTCACTTACTGACATACTAAAACATTGGTTTCAAAGCTGTGACTGTCGGTCTAGGAGGATAACACAGGTCTACTGTGGCAGTCCATATTGTCTCTTCTGACTCGGTATTTCAGCTTGAGGCTACAACACACACAGAAGGGCACTGATGAGGCTTCAAAAACTGCAGATTAGATAGACAAAAAGTAAACAAAATAGGCAGAGGCAATGAAAACTGGATCATATTTGTACTTTACATCAGCTGAGTGAACAAGGGTGGCATTATGCCAAATATTCAGCTTAGGGTTGTGAAGCTGAAACTCACACACTTAGGGAATGCCCTAGAGAATCTACAAATTTTCTTCACTGGTCACATGAATATTAATATTCACAATTTTTGCTTGGGGGAATACGACACAGTAAGTTTCTGATATAAAAAGCTCTCCTTATCTCAAGAGCATGAAAAATAGGAAAGACTCACAGATTTAAAAGGATGATTTTTTTAAAAAAGGAAAATGTGTGTTTAGAATTATTTGTCCAAACAATGTTTACTCATCTGCTTACTCAGCTTTACCCAGATAGAACATCCTCTGATGAATGCTAAGAAATGTAACAACTGGCAAGTGCAAGTAGAGGCTTCTTTTAGTAGAGGTGGCTGACCACTTTATTGCAGATTATTGATGATGGAAGGTTAGTATAATATTGAAATTCTGAATGTAAAGGTCCCAGAAAATATTTTACCTAGCCATATAGCCACATGTTTAGTTGGGATTTTTTAGGTTTTTTTGTTTGTTTGTTTTACGGTTTTCTTTTTCTGTTATATATGACTCTAAGGATTCTTCCATTGCAAAAACTGTTCTTTTTACTGCTCTAACCACACCCACTTTCAGTATGAATGGCTTCTTTTGGTGTTGCAAATGGACTTACTGTAAGAAAAAGTACAGGATGATCTATGACTGAGTTTCATAAATTCAGACCATCATACAAGAGCAAAAGATATAAATTGTGAGTAAATTCATTTTTCTATACTTTAGAGACTGACTTTGAACATCCCTTACAAGATCTAAAGTGAAGTCTGGCATACAGTGTTACACAAGTATGCAAAATTGTGCTTTGCAGTAATTTGGAACAGTCTTTTACTAAAATCAGACTATGAAGTTGTGATATAATACGTGAAAGCAGAGAAAAATCTTTAGAGATGCATGGAAGTTGTTGATTTTGTACAGGAGCAATGAGATTTATACATATGAAATCAATTGCAGGGGTGAATAGAGAACCTGCTTGATAATACTGACCTTGAGACTCATCAAGAACAGCTGAAAGATGTTTCTTGAGTGGCTTGCTATGAAAAATTTCCTTTAACTAATGCTTAAAGTAAAGATAAGCTCATAGCTCTCATGATTTTAACTGGAAAACTATCCATATATCCATTGCCACAGGGATCAGCTGTTTATCCAGCTCTATTCTGAGCTACATTATATTTACAGGGTGAAAAAAGAAATTAAGGCCTAATATTGAAAATTAACAGCTTCATGTCTTTGGCTGTTTCAAAAAACCAAAAATAGTTCTTTTGCTTCATATATAGCAGAAACAAAAGCTAAAAGAATTCTGACTAAGGATTAAGAAAAAAAACCAAAAGCATGGGTATTGGCAAAATATCTCATTAGCAAATCTATTTATTATCCAAAGTATGGGTGTTCAGGGTAATTTTTTTAGCCAATAATTGCTTCTTCCCTGCACAATTAGAGAGAGAGCATAATTTTTAACAGTATGGTAATTCTAGTGGGAACTAAAGAAATAAGGAAAAGGAAATGAAAATGAAAGAAAAAGAAAAAGAGAAAAAGAAAAAGAAAAAGGAAAAAAAGAAAAAGAGAAAAAGAAAAAGAAAAAGGAAAAAAAGAAAAAGAGAAAAAGAAAAAGAAAAAGGAAAAAAAGAAAAAGAGAAAAATAAAGAAAAATTTCTTTGGACATGTATCCAAAGAAATTGTGTTGATTCTCCAAAATATTGTCATTTTAAAAGGACAAGCACGTTCATCTTGCTGCACATGAAATTAATAAATAAATTGGTAATTGTTTACCATATGTGCCACTGGTCCCAGAATCACAGAATTATACTGAGTGGGAAAGGCTCCACAGGGACCACTGAGTCCAATTCCTGGCCCTGCGCAAGACCATCCTGTCAATAGCGACTCTTTGGAAACAGTAGCATCTTCTATATTTGAGAAAAATAAACAGACTTTTTCACCTGAACAAGTTTTTAATAGCAGTTACTAAAATTCTTTTTGCCTTTATTTTTCAGTGGTCCAGATCACGTATTTTATTTTCAGCTTCAGGCGGCATGGTTTATCCAATACTACATTTTGGATTACCTCATTGTCCCCTTTCTCGTTTTGTCATTTGAAGGAGTTTGTAACATTCTAATCATGAATTTGCTGACAGCTACCATATCCCATCCCAGCTGCACTGGGACTAACTTCAAACAGTTCTGTTTGAATTCATCTCAGTAGATTCACATGACCATTCAGATTTCTGCAAACCTTTTAACAGTCTACCTCTTCTTTATTCCTCACGTACATACCTTCCATTTGCTCTTCTCCAAGTTTTTCATTTTACTTTTTATTTCAAATGTAAAACTCACATCCTTCTTCAAGAAACCTTCTGTGAATTTAGTCTGATTTGGCTTTTTTTTTGGTAAAAGAAAATTAGGAAAGATCTGTTGATATGCCTTGATATCTGTGTGAGGAAGGACAAAAGGAGATTGCTGACTCTGGAATTTTCTCAGCTGAATACTGTGCAATAGTACTCTGGTTTAGGGTGAATAGCTGGTGAGTTTAAGGAAATTGTGCTGGGCAATGATTTCTTTTGATAACATCTGTGCTCTCCAGCAGAGAAAGGCAGAGAGTCACAGGATCTAATTTTGGGAATCCACAGCAGGAGGATGGTTGCAGTAACATCTGTGTGCAGGCACACACAGGAGAAGTACGCACTTCCAGAGTTCAGTTTAGGGCAGAAGACCTCTTATGCTACCTGAATTGCCTCTGGACGAGCTCCTGGCTCTCTGCTGACCACAGAGGGAGGTGCCTTTGGCACGAAGTTTAGATGGCAAAAGACAGGGAGCATGAATGTTCCTCAAGAGAACATATGGGCTGCTTTCTAAAACTATGTGCCCTGGCTATTTGTGTGTCCTGTGGATACCACAGCTTTTGTAGTCATTGACTCTCATTTTCATACTGAGGTTGTTTTGTCTGGGTAAACTGGTTTAGGATCCTACTTCTGAAATAATGATGGGGTCTGATTATTAAAAGATGCCTCTGCCTGAACTAAGGTACAAACTAGACCATATGCCAAAGTCAATAGCAAGGATTTTATTTAACAGTAAATGTGTGTGAGAGAGAGAGAAGTAAGAAGAGAGAGGGGGAAGAAAGAGAAAGACAGTGAGAGAGGAATAAAGAGATTATAATCACCATGACATGGGTGCCTGCAGCATCCCACTGGCCCTTCTTCTGATCTTCTCAGTGGTGGGGGTCTCGGGGTGTCCTTCTGGAGGTACAGGCCAAGTCCCACATATCAAGAGACATAATGTGTCATTCCTGCAACTTGGGATGGCATGTCTGTAAGCAGCTGCTTCCTTTCCTACAGTTTGCCACAGTGGGAATTTCTGTCTGGATAAGTTATCCAGATGTGCTTCTCCCTCTTTTTGCTGTCTGCATTCCCACAGTCTGCACGTTGGAAATTTGTCCAGTGTGCTAATGCCAAACCTGTCACCTCTGTGTAGGCCTGAAATTAACACCTTCCTGTTTTCCCTCTGTGCCTGTTGTGGTGCCTTGTCTTATAGGGACAGTTTTTGAGATGTTTTAGCTGCATTCTTTAAGTCCTGACAACCGGGGTAGCTTGGTCAGGTTCAGTGGAGATGTGCTAATTCATGTGAAGTACAGCTAGCCCATGGAGCACTGAGATTACTTTTAGCTCTTCTGTGGGTACTCTGAATGTTCAGATGTCTTTTTCTTAATCATTTGTAATGTTAGAACAAGGCTTGATCTGGCTATAGACTTGAAGGCACCTGTATTTGTGATGGCTACTGGATATCAGCCATTTCTCGGAGTCTCTCTTGCTGCCACAGGCAGCACCTTCACTTGTTCTTTTTAGAGATCCTCACTGCCTCTGTGACATTGCTGTTCATGCTGTTAAACAATTGAGTTTTCCCTAAATCCTCAAACCTCAAAAAACCTCATCTCACTGATGTCTTAAAAAAAGCTAGAGGAAAAAAAAGGAAGAAAATTTCATAGAGGATACTTATTTACAAATTTTTAAAGTTATCTCTGTGGCCTTATTTAGAACTATCAGACATGACAGGAGAAAGATATGTAAGATTTTAAAAGATGTCTAGGATCATTAAAACATTCAGTACTCATTAAAATTAATGGTATTTATTCCTCTATTACAGTAATTTCTGAAAATCATGACCGTATCTACTTTTAAGGTTCATTACCCAGAACTGCTTTGCATTGTGGTCTGAATAAACTTTTCTTCCCTGTTTCTGTCCCCAATTACAGCCATAAATAATAGACAGATTGTTTTACTGCATACATTGTTTGTGTACCCATTGACAGGTTCTCAGATTCACAAATTACTTTTGCATAACTTGTGACATCTGATTTATTCACACTATTTTCAGAAATACTAGGCACATTTTTCTATTCATCAGAGGACCAGATCCTGCTGAAGAATTTGTATACTGCATATTTCCATATCTACTAATCCCTATGCATCCTACTTTAGCTATAATAAGAGCTATTTTATATTATCTTATCCCATCTCTTTTTTTTTTTTCTTTTTTTTGGTGTTTGCCTCTCTCTACCTGTTTTTCTCTTCATATTAACACAGTGGTTGATTTACATTTTAAAAGCAAGTTTTCTTTTGAAACTGTATGGGAACAGAAGAATTCTTTTTGTATTTCTGAGTTTCATGTTCTTTGTAGGCAGATAAATGGCAAATGTGAAGAAACTGGAAAAAAAGAGAAGGTAATGACTTTGATTTGTTTTGCAGTCTCTAAATCCCCAAAAAAGGTTTTGATCTTTCTGTTCTGGTGAAAGGGTTCAGTGCCTTTCAGTAAACACATTGGTACTTTAAGGGAAACATAACCCTGCACAGCATTCAGACTAGCATTCTGAGTGCTCTGGGGTGCTTTGCAAAAATGCCACCAGATAATCAACAACTACAATGTTTCCTGTATGTCGGAACTTATGCTTTCTATCATTTGGGGTACCATCTTAAAACCTATCCACTCAGGGTCAAATCTTGCAATTAATTCAAAAGCAAAGGCCACCCAATCTGATTCTTGGAATTCCCATCAGTGATTAACTCTTTTAGGGGCAATGGGGGACAAGTAGTCGTAGCTTGTGATTGCAGTGCCTTTCCCACTCCTCCATCCTTCCCTCTTCTGTCCATGTCCACACATTGTCTCAGTCTGTAAGCTCTTTGGGACATCAAGAGTCTTTTCACGTTAGGGAAAGCATGAAATGCAATGGGGTTGGGGTTACGGTTTGTGGTACCTAATAGCTCAGTAAAAATAACAAAGAAAATGTTCCTGGTGAAAAGACAGGTCATCAATTTCGTTATTATACTCAGAGATAATTCTGGTCCTGTGTTTTCCTAGAACTTTGAGTACTTTTCCCTATTTACCTTTCTTGCCTAGTTTTCCTGTTCATCTTCAATTAATAGCTTCTAATGTGCTCTTTTAATAAAATTTAAATTTGCATTATAGTCCTAAGTGCCTAATGCTCTTTTTCTTTCTTAAAGTATCACAAATTGAAATGATTAAACATTAACTTGGCTTTCCTCTGTGTTTAAGTGGTTTTATGAGATCTGTCAAACAGATCTGGATTCAGGTGGAAAACTGACACTGTTTATAAACACTTCACATTTTAGGAAGTTTAACTAAATTAATTATTTTGCATCATCTCCTGCATCTCCCTTGGTAAAAGTTCTCAAATTAAATGTGTCCATGAGAATCAAAACCTCTGATATTAACCAGATTAACATCAGACATCAATATCAAGCCCTGCTGTTTAGACTGCTGAACTTTAAATCAGACTTGAACAGCTACATGTTGCTGGCATCAATGGTCAAACACTTTCTTTCCTGGAGTGTATTGGCCTGTGAAATGTGTGTGCCTCTGGTTTCCATAATGAACTTCACACACCTTGCTAGCAGTTCATTTGGTGTAAAAAGTGCAAACCCTGGAACTCTGGGCTACCGTAGATGTTTCAAATGTCTTCTTTATCCTGAAAAGACTGTTCTGGTCTCACTGGTAATAAAATCTGTAGTATTTGTGCCTTTGGAGCTGCTCTGTTTATTATTATCTAGTCTCCTACGTTGACAAGTATGATAAAGAAGGCATATAACAAGTATTGTATGTGTCGTATTCCTGTTGAGCATTAGTGCAACTGCTTTCACATTTGTGAAGTAGATGGAGCTGTAGAAGCAGACAATTTTCACAGGTCATTGTGCAACTTAGGGTTAATGAGACCCAGGAGGTTTCTAGCCCAGCCTCCTGTTCAAGGCAAGGTCAGAGCAGGTTGCTGGGGCAGGGCCTTATCCAGACTTCAGGTCTTGCAGACTTCTAAGAAGGAAACGCAACATCTCTGAACAACCTACTCAGCTGCTGGGCTGTCTTCATGAGGAAAAGTTTTCTTCTTATATTCTGTCTCAACCTCTCATTTCAAATTGTGTTCGTAGTCACCCATATACTTCTGGAACATACAATAGGCTCTGTGGAGAGTCTGGCTCCATCTTCCTTATGACCTCTGTGTAGATACTGAGGGCCTGCCTCAGGACACCCTCAAAGCCTTCATTTCTCTAGGCTGAGTTGTTTGGAGAAGTCTTTGTGAGCTTTCCCACACCCCTGAGGTGATCAGTAATACGCTCCCTCCAAGGTATTACCCTCACTAGCCTCTCCTCTGATCTGGCCCACAAGTCAGTAATCAGCCAGTGCCCTACAAGAGGTCCATAAGCCCAAGATGCTCCTTTACATAGATAGAAATCCCTGTCCCTTCCTTGCTTGCTTTCTCATCCTGCCCTTTCTGAAGATCTTGTATCCATCCATACTAGCATTGCAGTCAGGTGAGCTGTCCCGTCTCATCCCAGATGTTCCTCTCCTTGCTGCTCCATGGGAGCTGTGCTCTTGTCTACTTCTCGTGTGCCCCCCTGCCCTGTCATCCTCCAGAGCAGCTCGAGGCTGCCTCATCAGTGGCCATCTGCAGACAGAAGGTATAGACACCCTCTGACCAGTATGGTCAATGCCTTTGATAGCGATAGTGCTCTGGGAATACAGGCCAAGAAAGGCTTTTTGAAGTACACAGATAATGTATGGAAGAAAATCTGTTTTTACTTGTGATTGTTATTTGGTTTTCCAGATTTTAGAGGCCATTGTGCTAATCCCATAAGATGGATGATTCTTAAACAATGAAAATATTTCCATTTGTAAATGTCAGTACAGTTGTGTGCCTAGAAAGACAATTCTTTGAGGTTTGTTTTTCACACCGAATATGGTGTATTGATGTAATTAAAGCCCAAACAGTGTTTTCCTTAGTAGGCAATAGAGTTTTGGAATGTATATTGGTAAATTAGGTCATTAGATGGTCTTCTCATGTTCCATGGTGCCATTCATTTCAGGGTACACCATCAAATACTTACAGCTGAAACAGATACGCTCTTACTTCTGGAATCACACAGAAAAGATGGTGTAAGTTTGGTAATCCCTGTTGCATAACTTTTAACTCCAGGGAATGGAAATGTTTGTTTTTGCCGAGATATTAAAAGTCTGTCCTTATTGCTGGTTTATTACACTTATTTGAAAAAAATCAACTAGGTGCTACTTTTGGATTCTAAAATTCATTGCCTAGAATCTTATACTTTATATTAAATCTAATACTGTATATGAAAGTACTGTCATGGTTTAAGCCAAGCTGTCTAATAAGCACCACACAGCCACTCACTCACACACTCGCTTCCCCCACCCCAGTGGAATGGGAAGGAGAATAAAAGGTAAAACTTGTAGTTTGAGATCAAAACGATTTAAAAGTTGAAACAAAGTAAAATGCAGCAGTAATAGTAATAGCAATAATAATAAAAAAACAACCAAGAAAAACAAGGAATTCACAATACAGTTGCTCACCACTTGCTGACTGATGCCAGACCCTTTCTCTGAACCCTGATCAGCCCTCTCATGTAGAAGCAGAAAGAGTATACTGAACAGACAATTATCAAACTATACCCTCAGTACCCTTAAGGTGCTTTAGTGCAAACCAGAATCATTAATTAGAAAATAAATAGCACTTGTTCAAATTTTATTGACATTTATCTAAGCTTGCATTTTACTGGAACTGCAGAAATAAGGAGTATGACATTATCTCCAGAAAACAGCAAAATGTCAGCTTTTAATTTGTTTACAGATTTCAGAAAAGGAAAAGCTTTTAAAAGCTTAGATCTACATTGCTTACCTGCAGCCTTGTAAGTTCAACATCTATGGAGACAGTACATATTATGTACATATTATGAGCAGCAGGTGAGGGACCTGGGGTTGTTTAGCCTGGAGAGCAGGAGGCTGAGGGGCAACCTTATTGCTCTCTGCAACTGCCTGCAAGGAGGTTGTAGTCAGCTGTGAGTTGTTTTTTTTCTCCTCGGTAACAAATGACAGGATGAGAGGAAAAGGTCTCAAGTTGCATCAAGGGAGGTTTAGATGGATATTCGGAAAAATTTCTTCACTGAAGTAATGCTCAGGCATTGGAATAGGCTGCTCAGGAAAGCAGTGAAATCACTGTTATTAAACCTATTTCTACTGATACCTTTGTCAGTGATTCTTTAAGTGACCTTAAAACACCTAATTGTGACACCTGGATGCATTTAAAAACCTTTGGGATGTGATACCTGAGGACATGTTTTAGTGGTGAACATGGTGGTGTATATGATCTCTGTAAAACACAAGGGACATTATATGCATCTTATTGGCTTTTGCTTATTTTTTTATGAGTTCAGTTTTCCACTTTAGTTTAAGCAAAAATGTCTGTGTGCAGGTCATAGTAAGTGTGGAACAGATACTGGAATGTGAAGTAGGACAAGTTGTAAACCAGTGTTGGCTAGAATTCTTTTTAAGTACAGCTGTGAGGGTGGGTTTGTGCATGTGCTACACAGAGCCAGGACTAGCCTGGGGAGCATTTTGACTCTGGTACACAATACTGAAGCACAACTCCTGCTTTGCTATTTCATTGATTTATGTTTAATGCTGGCAATAATTTGTTTCTGTTTGGGACCATAATTGCTACCCAAATATTTGGTTCCTACCAACTACTACATCTCCTCCATGGGACTAGTAACCCCTCATTCAGAGGTTATAATATATATTTTTACTGTCCCCTTTTGTTAGGATAGAATAATGGATTTTTCTGCATGTTTGCTGTTTTGTTGGTTTTGGGGTTTTTTCTTTGGAAGGTGGAAGAAGTTAGTTCAATGTGGGGGAAAGAATACAAAACTGAATGTCTCATATCATGTAGCTTTTAAATCCTGATGGCAGTGAAATCAGAGAGGATTTTATATCAACCAGTGAAGGGAGAAGCTGATGGTAAATGAAGGTCATAAAACCCTGACCTCCTCTGGCACTAGGTTAAGTCACTTGAATCTACATCTCTCCCTCACCTTCAGTTGCCTAGATGATGGCACACAATTTTTCAGTTCCTTCACTTGGCAACTTTTTCCTGAAAATCTGCTCTGCTCTGAGGAAAACATAAAAATTATTGGCAACGTTGTCTAACTTTTGTTCTGGCAGATAGTTTCTTTAGAAATTGTGATACTCCCTGAACAACACTTGGGTCCAAATGGGCAGGAAGCATTAGCATGATGCTGGGGCTACACCTGACACAGACAGGCCAGGCAGGAACAGTAGGATAAGGAGTAGCTTTTCAAAGCCACTTGTCATGACGGAGTAAGAACACAAACAAGCAGGGCTTGGTAGAGTCAGATTTTGACAGAAGTTCATGAATCAAGGTGAAATGATTTTTTTGTGGGTTCAGTGTCTTTGATCAACAGATTGTGGTAAACTCCATATTGTTACACAGTCTTCTTATTCTCCGTTGCAGAAGGGTATTTACAAAGTAGTTTCATTGATTTTGAGTTTGCACATTTGCACATGTGCAGCTCTGTGGTGTTAGAAAACAATGTTTCCCCCTACTTTGCTAACATAAGTAAATTATTTCTGAGTCTATAATTGTAATGTCTATCAAAAGAGGTCTGTGGATGTCCAAAGGTTTTTACTGTTCTTGGAACACTGTCCTTATTTTTTTTATTTCTATTATCTCTGTAGCCCAGAAATTGTACCAAACAATCATCAGGTTTTGTATATTTTGGTTGGTAAGTGGATTTTACATTGGTAAGGTAGATGTAAATGTTCTGGAAAGAAATCATGGTCTTATGAAGAGCTAGTAATGGCCACTAAATTTCATAAATTTGTACTTTAGGAATTAAAATAGAGCAAGTAAGATTTCTCTAAGTATGTCAATTCAGTAAGCCATACAATGAATTCAATCTTTTAAGTAGCTTTGTGCTAGTCTGCAGCTCTTTTACAAAAATCAGAAACATTTTATTGCTTTTCAGGCAGTAGTGAAGTTAGTCACAGTGAAATACAAATTGATTTTCTTTTTTTTTTAATATGGTGCTGCTTTTATCTGTTCTTCAGAAACATGGCCAGAGAGTAGTACAAATTTTCAAATAACATTAAAGAAAAATATTTAATTAAAGACACACCATAAACATTAATGCAAACAAACATTTGTTAAATACAGCTTTTTCACTGGCTATCTAATGTATGAAACAGGATTACCTTATCACAAGAATACAGTTCAGGGGTGAGAATGACTTTTATTAATAGAATTGCTTGAAATACTTAAATATGAAAAAATCTTATTGCTAGTGTGTTATTTTTATGAAAACATTCTAAGATGAAAATATTTCTTAATGCATGTTAATCCCAAACTGGTTTTTTTATTTTCTGTTAAATAAACAATAAATGATAAATTTAGGTGTTCCTCTTATATTTGCTTGACAAAAGTATTTTAATTATAAAGGTGTTTAAAAAATTTATTTAAGTTTCTTATAACCTAAAATGAGTTTATCTTTGCTAGCCATTTAGTTCATGATCTTGCACTGTGTTCTGTGAAATTTTGTACGTAGCTGAAATAAATCTCTGCTGAGCTATTTACAGTATAAAGTCAAAAAGAAACAATTTCCTATAGATGCACAGTGATCTATCCAAATCTGTTTTACTTGTACCATATATGTGAATCCTCTGTATTAAGAAATACACAGAAGAGCAAGAATAGACTTTTTATCACAGAGCAATGGCTGTTCTCCTTAATATTATGTAATATGACAAGCTTATATGAAAACAATTGTGTCTTATTGACAATGTTCTTTGAATTTCCTAGAATTGTTGTTAAATTTATGATGCTATAAAAGAAAAATTTTGAGTACCAATAAGTTATTTTACCATGAAATCAGTTCACTGTTACTTTTTAGGCAGGTTTATTGTGCTCTGTTTTGTATAAGAATTTGTGTGTAAATTTTTAATATTTTCCTAGATGTCTCTGGCATAAGATATGTAATAGAGGCATAAAACAGAACTTCCTTCTATTCTTGGAAGGGGATATTCTTACTGAGGCAATCCGGAAACCTTGTTTAGGCAGCTACTGAAAAGCACGTTTTCTTTTTTTTGACACTAATAACATCTTGCAAGAAAAATGTTCCAGTTAACAACTTCCTGATACACAATTTGCTATGTACTCTAGCATCACACTGAGCAACTACTTGAATGGGCTGGGCAAAGATGAAGGACTTGAAAGAACCAACTGTTAACCAGTAGAAGCATCCAGGTACTGGACATAGGTCTTAGGAAACATAAGCTTCTGTTGAATGAAGAAGGGAAAGTACAGAAGATCTTAGAGTAGCAAAAATATTGGGAGAGAGGTTTTTAAGGTGCAGAAAAGAAAAATCAGCAATGACCTTGAGTTTATTAAAATTCTGTCACTATAGAGCATGGTTGTATGTCCCTGTCTCGCACACACAATAAACAAGGCTTGGTTTTACTTGGCAGAGATATTTTGCACAGCTGTTATAGCCACACATAGAGACCCTGTTACATCAGTCCCTGTAGGTGTAAGAACTTGCCTTAAGTGTAAGGAGAGAACTGGAGAGCTGACGGGCTCTCAGAAGGTTACCTAACGCTTAGTCTGGATCTTCATTCTGTCTCAGTACCATATCAATGACGCTGTTTATGATAGAGGCATTTCTGGAGATTACAGGGGTCTTGAAGAATGGCATAGACCATCTGCTCCAGTGTTCCACGGTAAGTTGCCTGTTGATGTGAAATTCCACAGACCACTGGAAAAAGTGGAACAGGTTCATATGAAACACTTGGAGATTGGTCTGATCTAAAATGTATGGCTTCAAATTTGATTGTCAAACACTTGTCCGTATGCCAGATGGATTACAGAAGATATGATAGAGTTTCAGGACAGAGTAAAACATTTGCACCATACCATTTGGATTTGATTTACAAATCACACTTTGCATTTCAATGTCTTTGATCTCGTTGAACTTTAAATACGATACACTTTGGTGAAATACTATTTACTAATCCTGTCAAAGTGACATCAGCAGGAGATGGATTATTCATATAAGTAAATTTTCTTGTGAATTTGCATGCAGCTCCTGAGAAGATCAGGATTCTATCACATCAATTTAAAGTAGCACTGATCCTTTTAGAACAAGGCAATCCATCTTGTTATTCATTACGTCAAAATGACATTAAAAGACATGTAGATGGACTTTTCCTTTTGAGGCTAGACACATGCTAACAAAGGGCTGTGAGTAACTGCTGCTATGGTGCCACAATTTCTCTCAACAGTGGTAGTGTAAGAATGAAATTAATTTTGAAAACCCATTTCTCTCTCTCCAAAGAGAGATTTGATCTTTTCCCAAAAATTGATTTTTTGTTAAGATTAGAATATTATATTAGATCCACCACCAAAACACAACTATCTTCTTCAAGCTATAACTGGAGTGTATAAACTCCAAAATACTAATTCTGCTGTGAATGACAGAGGCATTTTAAAGAAAATTCTGGGTTAAATTTGGGTTTTTCTAAATTTTTTTTTCTCCATTTTAGATGTAATTATAATATGCTTCAGACTTGGGTCAGTTACTGGTTTTAGAGCTGTCTAATTTAGAATGATAATTTTAAAAACAAGTGCAAAGCGCACTGCATGCAGTGTTTTGCACGTCTTGCTCCTATTTCTATCTGGAGAAATCTATCCAGAAGAAATGAACTGTGGCTGAAGTGAAGGTAACTACTGGAACACCTCTGAGCCAAGCTTGAGATAACAAAAAGATGGGGTAATGGCTCCCAGTTCAGCAAAAGATGGGCTTTCACAGCACTCAGCAGGAGCTGAAAACAGGAAGGGCTGCATTTTGAAGACTTTATTTGACTCTATGAGACTCCAAGACTCCTGCTGAGTTTTGAACTGTATTACTGCCTTCCTGAGCTCTTACAGCTCCTGCTGAATTCAGAACAAACTGGGAATTTTTGCGTGGGAACCATTCACTCTAAAGAGGAAAGATACTGAACCTGCCATCTTCCTGCAGGGAGGGATTCTGAGTAGAGAATTCACTTCTGAAGAAGTTAAGACATGAATGACGATCTTTTAAAAGTATGTGGGGAATAGCAGATGTGGGAGGCAGGAATACTGTGTCTTCTCAGATCTCTCCATTTGGAACATAGGCTGAAAACACATTTAACAGAAATCCTGCGCAGAACTGAATGTAGTCTTGACATTAATACCCAAACTGCACAGCATTGTGAGTGGTTTTATTGCCACTATCAGTTACCAGCAACGGTAGTATAGAGACTAAGTCACCTTAATACAATCTCTTCATAATCTTTCAGTCTTGCACTAAGCCCGTGCCTGGAACAAGTAGATATATACACTTTATTTAAAAAAAATAAAAAGAGAAAGAAAGAAGGACTCTTCAATTTATATTAGAACATTTCAGAAAGTTTTTTAAAATTAATCAGACTGTGTTACACTTGATATGGAATGAAAGTGTCTAAATGTATGTTTTAGACCTGTCTAGTTAAAAAATAGTTTAAGGTTAAACCACTTGAACATAGATGAAGTCAGACTCAATTTAAAAAGCTGGATGACTCAATAGTTGTCCCTGCCAATGGTTTTCTCCAATTTGTCACAACTGAATGAGATAAGAGAGGAGACAGACATGCCAGTGGAAAAGATCTGCCTCTTCACTCGTGTGTATTTCTCAAATTAGAGCACAACTTTCCAGTACCCCAGCTCATTTAACTCAGAATAGTATATTTATCCTGGCAGTTGCTAATGTGATTTCCTCTGAGACCAAATAATCCGTGCTCATCTGACATACTCTTGCTTTCAGGCATTCTGCCTTTTGCTCAGAATCTCCTCTTATTACTCTGCCAACAGTGTGGTGGAATTTAAATTGGCAAAGGTGATCGTAGACAAGATGGTTACGCTTCCCAGCGATAGCACATCCTCAATGCCTCTTCTTCACTTAGTGAATGGAGACCAACATACTTTTAACATAGCACTATAACACTTCCTGAAGAAAAGGACAGTGTTCTTTTCTTTCTGCAGCACACTTAAAAATGCTAGCCTGGGACCATTATTTTATTTCTTATTTTTTAGTTTATTAGAAAGAAAGTAAATATTTGTTACACACATCCTCAGAGAATTTAGACTTAAAGGGCGAAAATCAGACTCCAGTAACATCAGTGGGAGAACTAAATGGCCATGCCACGTAAATGAATAAGAATAGGGCTGCCAGAATCTGTAGAAGATAGTGTGAGTTCTGTCATGGACTCCAGTAGAGTTATGTGCAGTTTGGTATGATCTCTGCAGCTTTAGAGAACTAGTCACAATCCAGGAAAGCATTCAGAAGAAACTGGCACCAAAGAACTTATTACGTAGTCTCAGTGCAAACCTGCATTTTTTTTTTTCCTAAAGAAGAAAAAATACTTCTTTCTGGACAGATCTCACCTATTAACATTCTGCTTTTCATTTGCTGATTCTTTAGAAAATACTTTGCTGTAAAAATTTCATATGTAAGATGCTGCCTGAAGTACGCCAGAAACTGCAAATATGGAAGTTTAGGATACGCAGTTTTTCCAGAGGTTTTCCAGAGAACATCTTAGGTCATATGTTTTACAATTTGGGAGTACAGATTCTAAGATGAGAAAGAGATGAGGTGTTTTGCTTGCAGCTGTTCTAGTTATCACTGAAGACAGATGGAAATCTAAACGAACTTTGTAGAGCAAAAGAGCGCTAACGTGTCGATATGTCGTCCCAGTGAGAAATTTCTAAGATAAAGAAAGCGGCATCAGCTAAACATTTTCCCTTCAATATTGACTTTCTTGACCTTTCCTTCATTTGCTGGCTTATCTGAGCTTTGAAAAACTCCTATTGGTGACTTTATCCTTCTTCTGAAGTTTTAGTTGAACATGTTTTTGTTGCATTATGCCTGGAAAGACTCTGAAACTGAAGGCATTTACCAGCCACGCTTATCTTTGTTTCCAAATACTTCTTGCATTAGATGAACACTTGAATTGACATGCCTTAAAATATGAACACACATCTTTTCATATCTACTTTACTACTGAGCTGAAAAATATATATTTACATAAGCATAAACAGAAGGAAAAAGTGAAACTTAGAAATATGCTACTTTTTATTTTTTATGCTGTCATTAGAAAATTAAAAAGGAATAAAGAGAGTCCCAGGGGTAGAGCAAGGATCTACAGAATATTTCAGGCTTAGTGCAAGAGGGTCAAAACCCTTCTGGTTGGTATACATTAATAGCTATTATTCTCTATCATAATAATGCAATTTATGTGCAATCTAATTTGTAATATTATTCGATTTCTGACTGGCCAAGCTGCTTTTAAAAAAAAAAAGATGGCATCATTTACATTATGAGACAGATTTTCATTCTCAGAAAAATGATCCAACAACCACTGAAAAAGTCTGATTTTTCTCACACAGATGACCTTTGGAAATCAAGTATAAAGCAGGTTATGCTAAAGGGTTTGTACAATTTGGTTTTCTTACTCTACTCCTCTGTGGGCAGAAAACAGCTTTTCTGTACAGGTCTATTTAATTTGTGCTAAATAATATTTTTTTTTAATGTTTAAGAATGTGATAGGAAATCCATTCACATACAGAAATTTTAAAAGCCTCTTTATATTTCCTAAGGGAACGTTCACTGTTCAGTTCAGCCTTTAGCTTCATAATCACCGCATTTCCTATCTACTGATTTCTTCTTTCACGTACCTCTAAGATTTAGTATTTCAAAAATATTTTTTTCTTACTAGCCTTGGAAAAAACATATCTTTTTTTCCTGGTAAAATATGTAGCACTTGGTACTTATAAAAGTAATTTCGATTTGATTTTTTGAGAAAGTCATGTTATACTCTAGGTATTCAAAAAAAAAAGGAGGGTGAAAATAAAGTAGTAAAAGATGCTACCATGTGAGTATATGTTTATTCTATTAAGAATGAACAGACTTTATACTAATACTGGTCTGCGTACAAATATTTATTTGATGTGGGGGAAGAGAAAAAATAAGTTATTGTTGAATTGCTTGAAAAAATGCACTATAATTTTCTATTGATTAAATGCTCTCCCTCTGGCATAAGCAATAGCATCATGAAAAAAGTTAATATTTAATTTTCTTGAGATATTTTTACCCTGTCAACAGGCAAAAGACTTAACTGAAAACTAATAAGTAATATATATTTTTTTTTAATAAGTGGGGTTTTATGGATGGTAAAAATGAAATAGGGAGCATTTAAGACCTCATAGCTTGCAAAAAGAAATCTCCAAATTGCAGAGATATGGATAAGAATGGTGGACTATTCAGTGGACAAGCAATAGGCTGGATTGACATAGCCAGAGAGTTGTGATCAATGGTTCTGGTCCAGGTGGAAGCCGGTGACGAGCGGTGTCTCTCAGGGCTCTCTCCTGTGATCTTTATGTGTTTCCTAGATGTTTATTATCTTCATCAATGATATGAACAGTGTAATCAAGTGCACCCTCAGCAAATTTGCCAATGACACCAAGCTGAGTGGTGTTCACAGAAGAGATACCATCCAGGGGGACCTGGACAAGTTTGAAAAGTGGGCCCAGAAGAACCTCATGAGGTTCAACAAGTCCAGGTGCAAGGTAGTGCACCTGTCTTGGGGCAAAATGGGAGAAGAACTCATTGAAAGCAGCCCTGCAGAGGACAGCTTGGGGGTTCTGGTGGATGAAAAGCTGGAAATGACCTGACAACCAACACTCGGAGCCCAGAAAGCAACCACATAAAAAGTAGTGTGACCAGCAAGTCAAGGGAGGTGATTCTGCCCCTCTACTCTGCCTTCATGAGGCCCTGATCGAAGTGCAGCGTTCAGCTCTGGGGGTCCCAGCACAAAAAAAGACATGGACCTGTTAGATCAGGTCCAGTGGAGCAACACAAAGGTGATCAGAGGGGTGGAGCATCTCTCCTAAAATGACATGCTGAGGGAGCTGGGGTTGATCAGCCTGGAGCAGAGAAGGCTCCAAGGAGACCCTGGAGCACCTTCCAGTTCCTAAAAGGCTGCCTGTGAGAAAGCTGAAGAGCAGCTTTATACGAGGGCATGTAGTGATAGAACAAGAGGGGAACAGCGTCAGACTGACAAAGGGCAGGTTTAGATCAGATATTAGGAATAAATTCTTTACTGTGAGAGTGGTGAGGCACTGGTACAAGTTTGCCAGAGAAACTATGAATGCTCCATCCCTGGAAGTGTTTAAGACCAGGTTGGATGGAACTCTGAGCAACCTGGTTCAGTGAGTGGTATCCCTGCACATGGCAGGGAGGTTGAAATAACATGATTTTTAAGGTCCCTTTAACCCAAACTGTTCTATGATCTATGATTAGTGCTATCAAAATTTCAAGCAAGAACTGAAAAACAAAGGTGTTAATAAGTCCCCTTTCCTACACACTATAGAAGGCACCCATTTCTGGCATTACCATATTTTTCTTATACTTAGGACTATAATAAAGGCAAGTTATGCGGCATAGAGAATTTTCAATTGCTCCCCACAAAGTGTTGGTTTTGAGCAGCGACAAGGTATGATTGCCTCTTACTCAGGTAAAATGCAAACCGGCACTGACTAATGGGCAAGCCAGAAATCCTCGTAGTTTTCCCTACCTTCCTACACAGCCCTTGAGTTCTTCAGCCTGTAGTTCAATGCATTTACTCTGTCTTTAGGTCTCAGTCACATAAAGATGGTGCCAGTCTGGAACTTCACACTGCATTTACGGAGAATTTAGGTAAAACTTCTGTTAAAAATCCAGTGCTGCCTTAATGCCTCAATGCTAAGTTTACAGATCCCTGAGAAAATTCAGGGAACAAAAAGTTTAGTCTTCTGAAAAATTTGGATCTAGAATAAATCCTCTCAGGATTTGTTTTACAAATCTTAGAGAAACGGAATATTATTCCAAAACATTGTATTTTGGATTAGTAGATAATATGTATTTTTTTTATTCCGCAAATGGAATAATATTTACACAGTAATACATTTTGGTGAGTACAATAGGGCCTGGAGATAATCAAATATGGTTTGTAGGGAAGGATAAGAATTTGTTTTAATACTGAAGGAGATATGCCTAAAAGCTTTCCTATTTTTTTCTGAATGCAGCTGTTGATTTGGTTACATCTGTAAGTAGATATAACCTCCACTTACAAATCTTTTTTTTTTTGTCTAATGCTGAGACTATTAAAAGCTTATCAAGCTCATTGAAATGAGCAAAGTAACCAGAAAGATAAATGGGTCTCACTTCACATTTCTTGTTCCATAAGTTCAGGCTGATGCCTTTCATGCCTGCTTTAACCATCAAGATTGGCACAATGAGGCTCACAGCACTCTCTGGTTGTGTGGGTGGCCTCTGAGCTACACTAAGCCAAAATTTTTATAAGCAATGAATTCAGCAGTGGAAAGCAGCTGAGGAAAGCACTAGTACCAAGGGGGTTATATATATTTTTCCCACATTTAAATGGCAAATTGACTCAGTTAGGGATTCTAGGATATTTCTCATGTAGCCACAAAGGATGACAGCCAAGAATACTGCATGAACAAGTAAAATAAAATATCCTCCAAGAGATGCATATGATTAACACATAACTGCACTTTGACTACACCTATACAATTTTCGTTTTCGCTTTGGACAGTTTTAAGGTATTCTGTTTTATACACAAGAATATCACAGAATCATAGGATAATTCAGGGTCAAAATGTCCTCAGGAAGTCTCTAGTCCAGCTTTCTGCTCACAACAGGATTAACTATGAAATCCAACTAGATTGCTCAGAACATAATCCAGTCATATTTTGAAAACCTCCAGGGGTGGAAACTACACAACTGCTCAGAGTAACTTGCTCCATTGCTGGACTGTCATCATGGACAAAATGTTTCTCCTTATGTCCTATGAAGCCCTCCTATGACAATTTGTGCTTGCTGCCAAGGACCAAAGGGTCTAACTCCATCTTCCTAATAATCTTGTAGGTGCTGCAGAGCTGCTGTTTGCTCCTACCTAGAACTGTCTCTTCTCCAGGATAAATGTGTCTAAGTCCCTCAGCTTCTTCTCACAGGGCAAGTACTGCAATATCTGACCATTCTGTACTAAATTTTATCTTTTCTAGCAATGTTTTTCCTGTACTATGGGACTTCAATTGGATGTGGTATTGTAGGTATAGTCTCAAAACAGTGACCATGCTTCTGTTATCACAGCCCAGAATGCTGTTGGCCCACAGCTGGCTCAGCTCAGTATCTGCCCAGCAGGACCCCAGGCCCTCTTCAGCAGAGCTGCTCCCCAGGCAGACAGGCCCCATTCAGTATTGTTGCCAGCAGCTCTTCCTTCCCAGGTGCAGCACTCGGCATTTTTCGCTGCTGAATTTCCATTTCCGTTGTCCCACTGCTCCAGCCTCTCCAGGGCTGTGTGGCAGCCCGGCCCTCGAGGTACCATCTGTGTTCCCCAGACTGTGTCCTCTGCCAGTCTGATCAGAGTGCGCTCCAGTGCCCGCTGCCCGCTCCATCGCTAGGTCACCGACGACAATGCACAGGACAAGTCCCAGGATGGACCCCCGAGCAATTCCAGTGCTTAGCCACCTCTGAGTGTGACCCATGTGCTACCCTGAGATACACAAGAAACTTTGTATTTTACTTTTATAAAAAGTGGAACAAAATTGAAGAGAAAGTCTCTTTCAAGACCACAGCCAGACTAGCCTCTGGAGGACTTTGTAAAACTGAGAAAGGTCTTTCTGCTTTCTCCATTGCTGTCTAGTTCTGCTCAGTAAGCAGTTTGTAAAAACATGTGAAGTAAAAAAACCCCAACTCAACCAACCAACCAACCAAAAAACCTCAAAGAAATCTAGAAATACATTTTGCTTTTATAGCCCCCCTACCCCCTCCAAAAAAACCCCCCAAAACTAGTTATGGTAGAGCCTTAACTACTAAAAAAAATAAAAGTCTGAAAGAAAGTAATGTTGTCCTCAACTTTATGTGACTGCAACTCAAGTTTTGTGTTGAAAGGAAGTAATATCTATTGGACAGGACGAGAGTTTGCACAAAATTATTGGCTCTCACATGACTTTAGATTGACTGGAACTCATTTTATAAGTTTAGTAACTTGCCAAAGTCCCCAACTTAATAATTTATCTGTGTTGATGGTTAAATATTCCTCTGCCTGTAGAGCAATTTTAACCTCACATTACATTTTCAAAAGTCTCATATTCCTCTGGCAAGACTGGGCACTTCTTTGTCGAAATATGTTTCTACTCTAATTTCAAGTTTCTTTCCATGTCATTTACTCCCTTCCCACTCCGTTTAATGAATAGAAGTATTTAAAAAACACAGCACAGATTCCCTTTATTCTGTTTCTTTTTAGTAGGGAAAGTAATTTTTGAATAAGTGTGAAGAAATGTAACTCAACAACTTGGAAAAAACTAGCCAGCAACTTTCAAAAATATCCATAATTTTATCCATTTGAATAAAATATATCCAACTATATGTAAGACAGAATAATACATAGTGAAAGAGATGAGTGATCAAGGCTTAGAGTAATCGAGGGCAGGCAGAGTGGAAAAAGCTTTTGATAAGGGAAAAATATAAAAAATATAATGTCAAAATGAAAGGCTATTTGGCATCAGTATAAAACCCTTGCTAGCAAACAGCTCACCTCTGTCAGTCTGCCCACACTGAAAAAATGAAAGCAAAGGGGCAATACATGGTAAATGCTTTTGCGAGATAGCAAGTATGCTTGATTATGAAAGTGAATATTTAAAAACTGCTTCAGAATATCAAAGAAAGGGAGTTTTAATTTAGAGATGCAAAAAATCTGTCTAAGTTGTAAGATTCAAGATCTGTGAGGGAATGCATCTTAACTAAATGGATGAATTTCCAGAAAGGCACTAAGGTATCTATTTGTCATTTAAATGTCAGTTTTGTACTCTCCCTCAAGTGCAGCAAAGAAAATATTTATTTGGTTTTACTCTTCAAGATTGATGACTTAAATGTACATAATTCCATACCTTGATAAACATAATTTCTAGACATAAATCATCCCAATATCTTTTTCTACTGAGAGTCTTCCTGAATTTCCAATGTAATTTAAATTTCTGTTTATTATTTTGGTGCAAAAACTAGGAAATATGTGCTGTTACGGTGCAGGCAGGTGCTTAAGCCACTGGTTAGTCTCTGGTCTAAGGTTAAGCTAACAGAACGGGACATAAGGTACAATGAGGAGTAACACGAGAAATTGCCAGACATGATAGATAAGCATGCAAGAAACTGACAGAAATTACAAATAGTGCTGTGAGTGATTCCTGAATTTCAAAAGTGGTTACGGGGAAGTTCTATGAGAAGCAGTTGTACTTCCCAAGTGGTTGAAGAGGAGTACTGGGGACCTGCAGGGTAGTAGACACCTGTGGGGCTAATACTACTTAGCCAAAAAAGTAGTGCTTTTTATATATATAAATAAGATTATTTTTTGATAATATAAAAAGTATTGAATTTTGGTACAGATGTAGCAAAATTAGGAACAATGGAAAAAATACTTAGAGGTCATTTTGTTTGTTTGTGAAGGGCCTGCTGTGGGGAAAGGGAGGTACAAGTGTGCTGGAAAGGAGGATGAAAAGAATGGGAAAAGGCATGATAATGCAATGGGATGGGTTGCTTCCCTGCCCAGAAGGAAACTGCGGGCATGGCAAAAACAAGCACATTGGCATCACTGTGGCAGTGCTTGTCCCAGACCTTGTGATGTTGGCATCTGTTGCAGTTTGAGATAAAACTGACAGTGTAGGAATTCGATGAGTCCAGGTACCAAAGTACATTTAGTCATGGATATCTTTAATGTCGATGAGGGACTCAACGCCCAGGTCCCATAGTGAGGAGGTGCCCACTTGAGGAGGGAAGAGAGCCCATCCCTGACATGTGGCAGGGGAACAGGGCAGCCCAGGGAAGTGCTGGTAGAGTCAGCACAGGTTTCTCAGCTCCTGACATCCTCTGCCATGAACCCTTGGACATTCACATTCACTCCCTGTGGGCTCTCTGCTGGATCTCCACAGCAAGCCCAGACCCCACCACTTACGGAATTGGGCAGAGAACACCCATTACCCAGGTTCTGATTGGTTGAAATTCCCTTGGCACCTGGTGGCTGCAATAGGGCATTCCCAGACTATTCTCTAGAAGATTGTCTGCTCTGCGGCACCTGCACTGCTACTGAGGGCTTAGTTATGGGTGGGGCATTGGAGTGAAACACTGCGAAACCCATCCTAGTGCTGTGCCCAACTGGCACAGCACCTCCCCATCTGCCTTCAAATGCGCCTTGTCCCTGCAGCTGACCTGGAAGCTGTTGCCATGTGTGATTTTTAGAACATGTGTCCCACAAAGTTTTAAAGTGGGGACACTATTACAGGATTACAGGCATTCCCTAATTTTTCAAGATTAGCTAATCAACCATTTAGCTAGTAGGAACCTTTTACTTAAGAATATATGTCCAATAAATTGCAAGTTCAGTTCATTAATTTTTCAAATGCATTTTGAAGACCAGTAACTGCACACTCTGGTGGGGGCCCATGCAACTCCTGGAGAGCACTCTCTTTGGCCTCTCCCTCGACCTGCCACCCTCTGAAGACAGGAATGTTCACAAAAGATTAGTTATTCCTGGACAGACAACTATTTTAAAATGTCCATGAGATATCCCAAGACACCATGTGTGGTTTGAGAGAGAATGACCTTGTTTTCCCAGCTCGCTTGGCTTTGGGTGTCCCAGGCAATGGTGTGTGATGGCAGCTGTGTAAGGCTTGAAGGGCTGGCTCAGCTACACCACCTTTTCCTTCCTGTGACATACAGGTCAGCTCAGCACAGTGATGCCAATGCAGGGAGAGAGATAACTGCCACCTTTCCCCTGATAAATGTGCTCCCGAACACCATCTATTAGGATTCTCTAGGAGAATTTTGCAGTGCCTACATGACAGGGTGACATCCTGATTAGTTTGTTGTAATTGTATTTTGGGCAGAGTTTTCTTAATACTGCCTCCTTAGCTTGAATTCACACCTTCTGCTTCCTCCTCTGATGATGGAGTAGAGAGATTTATCCTTATTATAATTTTCTCAACTGGTTCTACTAATAATGAAAAGAGATATCATCCTCTTCATTCTACTTTTGTGCTATCTATTTTGATAACTGTCCAATTTTTTTTCTTACAGTGTTTGGAATATCATTTAAATCCCTCTCTCCTGCAATCACACAATGATGTAATAACCTTACCTTATCTTTAAAAATATTAAGATAAAGCAGATTTCCCATTCCCTTGTGACTGTAAGAGGAATATTGAAGAGCTTAATATATACTGAATTGTTGTATGACAAAAAGGAGCATTTTGTTTAAAATGAGCTTAACACACGATATTTCAAGGGTTGGGTCCTGATTTCCAAAAGCTCAGTGTTGCCAATACTCTAAACATCTGATCAATCATGCAGGCTAAAAATATGAAACATTTTTAGAAAGGATTATGAGCTTTTAATTCCTGGGACGAATAATATTTGATTGGTATTTCAGTTCAGGTCATTAGCTGCAGAAGCAGGTGCAAGTCATCAAAAAGCTCAGGTCATGCCTGTAGGTTAGTCTTACAGCTTTTTCTGTGTGTGTGTGTGTCTTCAAAGGAGATAGTGTGATAGCAGCAATCAATGAATATAAATGTTCCCCAGCCGAACTGTCAGGATCAGGATGTCGCAGTTTCAGGTATGTGATCTGTTCCTTCACAAGAGGTATGAGAGCTCGTGTAATAGACAGCAAGTGCAGCATTTTGACAAGATGTGAGACATGCCTACCTTCTGTATCTGAACTATAGATGTGTGCCTCGTAAATAATGTGTGTGATAAACAACAAATAGCTTAAAATCTTGTTTCCAGTCAGAGCTAGCTCAGATCCATCTAGCAGTGTTGAAAGGCAAAACAAAACAACACAACAAAACCCAAACAGAGGAGACATTGTAGTTTTGATTCTGTTCTCATAAAAAATATGGCAAGAAGGGTAGAAAAAGATACAACAGATATCCCTAGAGAATGAAGAAAGAACACAGATTTCCTTAGGCAAACTGTCTATTTTAAAAAGTCCACAGTAGTGTAAAGAGAGACTCTTTTTAGTTTTCTTTTTTAAGAATAACCAATTTTTACAGCAGCTTATAATGCTGTTATAATACAGTTTTTAATACAGTTCATAATGCTGGCATTATTATCTAATTCTTCAGAGTGCTTCATGACATCATAGAAGGTGATCAGGGTTACAGAGATATTGCATAAATTTTAACAAAGTGTTTAGCTGTGTATCAGTTTGCTAAATAAGTTGTCAAAATAAAAACCCTTAATTAACTGACCTAATTATCAGGAAATCACAGAATGACTTGAATTGGAAGAGACCTGAAAAATAACCTAGTTCCAATTGCTTGCTATGGGCAGAGAACCTCCCACTAGACCAGGTTGCTGAAAGCCCCATCCAGCCTGGCCTTGAACACTTCCAGGGATGGGTTATTCACAGCTTATCTGGACAACCTGTTCCAGTGCCTCACCACTCTCACAGCAAAGAACTTCTTCCTAATGTCTAGTCTTAACCTACCTTTTTTTCAGTTTAAAGCCATTTCCCTTTGTCTAATCACTGCATATCCTTGTAAAAACTCTCTCTGGCTTTCTTGCCGGCCCCTTTTAGGTACTGGAAGGTGCTCTAAGGTCTAAATGACCTAATACGCCATACATTCTGGTACAGAACACATCTGGTAGACAATGTAGCTAACTACAGACTAATTCCCAGCAGCCACCATTCTTACCGAAAATACATATGCCAAAGGCATTTCTTTAATTTTTGTGAGAACACTGATAAAACAATACATGACACTGTTATTGCAGTCTGAAGTAAATAGGCTTTTCCCCACATTTGCCAGTTTTAATTTTGCATTATTTACCATTTTCATTTCAATTACACATAACATTTACATGAAGAGCTATCTGCTTAGTATGGCAAACTAATTTTAAAAGGATTGTAAAAATGTGGTTTGAACAGAGGAACGGTTTTCTTAGAATCTTACAGTAATTATTAGAAGGCAGAAGCTCTGCCTTTTCAACTCATTCCTATACTGCTATTTGTTTCCATTAAATCTTCCAGGCCCACTGGAGTAAACAGCCTCAGAGCATGACTCCTTCCCTGCTTCTGCCATTGTGTTGAACAGGTGTGCTGGTTTTAGCTGTGTAGAGTTAATTTTCATCATGAACCATGACAACAAGTCTATCACCAAGCTCATGGTACACAGCACCTTGCAGTGCTAGTCCCTGGAATGACATCTACTTCGACAGCTAAAAGGAGGAAATCAGCTTTTTTGGCTTACTTGAAGAAGTAATGCTACATCATTAGCTTTTCCATTCCATGTGCCATTGGAAAATGCTTTTGCTTTTGCCAATGGTTATTTAGCTGTTAGTTAAAACATTTTCTTTTAACAAAAAGTGCTGAACTCTGATTATTCAATACTATTAATAATTTTTGTTCTCCTTTGTCTCTCTGTATAAATAGACTTAAAATAGCTAACAATACCTGTGTAACATCATGTATTCCCTCGACATCTGTTACACAATGGAACTTGATAAAAATGCATACTACTGTTCCCAGTAGCCCTTCCCTCCACAAATACTGAATTCAAAATTTTCATTTAAAATTTCCACTGAGAACCTAAATTTCTTTCATAATCTTTAACAATCTCCAAGTTTCTTCAGTTACTTATAGGGAGATATACTGTCATTGACAGTGAACATTTTGTTCATTTCATGGCTAAAGTGGCACAGAGTGTCTGGTTGGGCTACTAACTTTTTCCAGGATTGCTTTATAGCCTGCATTCTTTCAAATAAGTGATCTTCTGGCCATAAGCAATAACACTGGGGAGGTGTTATTAATCAAGATGTTTTGTTATTAAACAAGATGTTTTGATCAGAGTTTATACCTGCTCAGTGACACTGTTGTCAGTTTTATGGCTTTAGTGTTTTGCAGCCTGAGCAAACTCAGAATTTCACAGGTATCTGCAGGCCAAGGTTAGAGTCGCTGCTCTTCCAGGACAAGGAAGACTAGCTTTTGCATCAATTTGCAACTAGACAACTTTTCCACTTTTGGAAAGATCAGTCACACTGTATAGAGATTTTCGTATCGAAAAGGAAATTTTTGTGATCACTCACCTCAGTAAATGGATGTGTAGATTTGGTAAAGGAGTCTTCATTTGGTCAGGAATTTGGCTTATGGAAATTACCCCTTCTCAAACTTTAATTAGTCAATGACTTAATAACTTATTCATTCAACTTGGCTTATTAGGTTTCCCCTTAGTGTTCCTCACTCAGAGCTTTGTTTTTCAACTGAGGCTTTGGAAAAAGCCTTAGATTTCTTATCAGAAATATACTACTGTATACTACTGTTGAATTCTTTCCTGCTCTCCTTTTGTAGCACTTTCCAAACCCATCAGGAACTGAACATCTGTGACACAAGGCCCTAGCCAGCAGGGCACAGGATGTTGAGATTTGGGGCAACGGTGACAATAAGAGAGTCTGGAATGGTAGATGTGTTGTGATTCTGTTCTCACCTTGTATCTTCTATTTGTATCTATTTTGTAGCATGTATCTATTTGCAATACCTGGAGTGTTTCCATCAGAATCTACAAAATAAGTGAGATAACTTTTCACCTATTTTATTATTCCACACAAATGAAAGTTATGTCAAGTTCCACATGGAAAATAAGAGAACATAATTTGAGATAAGAGATAGGTGCCTTGTCCACCCTCCTGCATTGTGGTAGAATGGACTTGATTCATTTTAGAATGCAGCTGTCAGATGTCTTTACTAGATTGCACTTGTGTTTTAAAACAAGTTTAGAAATTTGTTTTGCTGCCTGAAGCACTAATAATTTTCCACCCTCCCAATTCCCCCACTCTCGTGAAAATAGGTAACCTAAATGTAGCTGACTAAAGCTTTGTATCTCTGTTTCTGCTACTAGCACTCAGTAACAGAAGTACCTAGACCTCGTCATATAGTTCCTTTTCTGTCTTTGTGAATAATTATTTCCCGTCTTTTGTCTCTCTTCTTCCATTCTCAATTGGATCTTCTAATGTTCCACCACTTGTCTTATTTTCTAGATCATTTTACAGCATCTCAATTACAGTTCAGTTGCACATACACAGATCTTAGGTTTATAACCCTGAGGGAGAGAATTTGAAATATGCTTTTGCTTCTATAGAAAAGGGTAAAAGAATTCAAGTCTTTTAAAATATGAAAGTAAATTTATTGTTTCCGGCCAAAAGCATTTTTTTTTAGTAATATAATCTGATTCCACTTTGCTAGTTAATAATCAGAGTGTTATTTGAACTTTGTAAAACTAACTAGGACCATGTGGGAGATATAACTTTATTTATTGTCTCTGTGCTACAATAATCAGGCATCAGCAGCTTTGAACTCTAGTCATAGCTACATTCACTTGCCATTTGCCAATTACTGGGATATAAGTTAAACAACATGATTTTAAATCTACTTTTAGATTTAAAAGGGTCAAGAGTATTAAACAGAATGTGATAGTAAGAGTTAAGAAAAATCATAGCTGCTTAAAAGCATATATTTTATTGTTCAATACTTTTCAGCGAATTATATTTCCATATTTTTCTTTCATAATATGATAGTAAGAGACTATATATAAATAAGTTTTTGTTGTGGTGAATGAACCAACCAGGGGGCCACAGAGCCCAGAAAAAGAGGTTTGGTGGCTGGTACCAAAGAGTAAAACCCCATTCTGTGAAATGGCTTCTGCCTTTGAATTCCTAGGATTCCTGAGGGGCGGTCCACTCTACAGTTGACAGACACCCCTTGTGTCCCCTAAGGAAAGGTAGCCAGACCTGTCCCGCCTTTCTCCTCTTCCTATAGGTAGGGACCTATGCCATCCCTGCCCCCTTCCCTGTATCCCTTTAAAAAGCCCCTCAGTCTCTTATCTTGTCCTCTTCGTATCTGGTCCCTTTCGAGGGAGCTTCCACAATAAATCCTTGGAACACCGGCCGAAGGGCCTCCTCTGCTCATTTGTTTCTGGCCACGCCTGGGCTATCCACAAGCCCCAGGCACGCTAGGCTCCGTGCCCTCCTCCGCATGGGCTGGGAGGCTGCCAAGCGAGGCACCGAGGTGCCCCGGGGCATTCTACCTTTGTGTGAGACACGCCTAGACCAAGCTGCGGCCCCCTCCAGCCCGGCTGGCGTGCCGGTGTATTAATATAAATTTTTTCCTTTTAATTTTATAATCCATTTTCATCTGTTTTTTTTTTTTCTGTAGTCTTATTAGAGTAAGATAGAAGTTCTATTCTATTCAGAAGTAGTTCAAATAATTTAGGTATCTCAGTACTAATGTGCAGTTAAATAGATTACACTTGAAGCAATGCCATGTAATCTTTGTTTGCACATGGTATGAGGAGGGGAAAGCCAAACTCCAGTAACAATATAGTCCAAAATTTAGTCCTGTCCTAGTTGCTTTTTAGGGTGGCCTGTTGCTGCTATTATAGAGAGTTGATACATGGGTTTGATGGTTGTCATGAATGAATGGTTTAGGTTGCCTAAAGAATTGCTGACAAAGGTATTAGCAAAAGTAGGTTTAACATAAATATGTGAAAGCACAACTTAATGAAGTTCAATGGTAAAGTTCCCTCTGTTACAATGTGGATAAAAGATAGAAAGAAAAATCAGGTTAGAATCGATTTAGAATGATTTACACAGAAAGCAAAGCCATGAAAGGGTAAGGGAGACCCTCCTGTTTAGTCACAAGGTTCAGAGTGGACCCTTTGCCTGACGGGTCTGAGGTAAGGCTAAATCAAATCTTAGTCTCACATTTGGCCAACATTTTATATCTAAAGGATTTAGCAGCACTTAATCATTAACTAATTTAACATTTGCAAAGTGATTAAATAGGATTTAGTACAATCACAATAGTGACTTAATTATAGATGTGAGATGGCAACATTCATGGCGCACTTGCTAGAAAGTGTTTAAATAATTCACACAGTGATGCAGACAGACGTGAAGTTATTTATAAATAAATAAATAAACATATATATATACACACACATACAAAGGTATATCCCTGTTAAAAATTCCCCTCGAGTTCAATATTCACATGGAATGTCTTTGCATTTCTCAGCGGGCAAGGGTGGAGCCTCTAGGAGTGAGGGGTACTGGTCCAGGCTCCATCACCATCTTGGTGATGGTCCTCCGATGATCACATATGTGAGGGTTCGCAAGGTCTGAGGGAGGGAGATGCTGGTTGCAGCCTGCTGAGGGCCAGGAGAGCTCAGAAGGCCTTGCTTAGGACTGCTGTTTATAGGGTCATGAACTGATTTGCTCTAGTCATCAGTCAATTTCCATCCTGGCCACAATACTAGTCAGTAATTACGGAATTTTTCAAAAGTCCAGTAACAATGGTACAATTCCACTCAGGCTGCAGTTCAGGTAAGTATTTTTCCAAGGCTCTAGAGCAAGAGGAATTATCTCTCTTTTCCCACCTTGGTGAGGTAACCAGAGCTCCTGATATGGACAGTGCCACCCCTACCTTTGCCATGCAAGAGTTCATGCTACGGTCAGGGGATGCTTCACTGCCCAACTCATTACACAACGGCCAAGGCCTAATGTGAATTTCTGAGGTCATAGGGCAGGCCCGAGGAGCAGGTGGAGGGGAATGCCCCGCCACAACTAGGAGGCTCAATTGAAATAGAAGAAATTGAGGAAATAATGGAACTTAATCCAAAGGGTTTTTCTGTGAAAACTTATATATTTTAAAAATGCTGCCTATAGTTCATGCATATACAGAAACACCCCATAGTGCCTGAAAATCTACTCAGTGTCTCACAGTTCATGTTAAGGTTTAGGTATTAAAGAATAAAACCTCCAATTTAGAAATTTGCATTTAATTCTTTAAAGTTTTGAGGAACTGACTTTGATCCAGGGAAAATCCTATGGATATCCTTACCAACACACAAACAGTGCTAGTCAGACTTTTAGGATTATTATGTGCATGTATCTTGAAGACAAAGCCATAGTACCCTAGAAAAAAATTTAAACTTTCCTTTTATTTGAAAAAATGTTATTTAATTTTTTCAAATTGTCATAGAAGCATGTAAAAGATAGCTTTAATGAAATATCACAGTGGTCCAGGGTCATATTTTTTTCCCAGAGTTTAAAAAAGAGATGAAAGGTTAATAAATGGATATGGGTATGAGACAGCAGCAGTGGTTCAAAGCCAGATTTTTAATATTTGGGAAAACAGTTCTTCCCCCAAAGTGGAAGTTATTCATGCAACTAGAGGCTGTCTAAAAGGAATCTGATGGAAGTCAACATAGAACGGCAAAACCTGAAATAAGAGAATAATAAGAACTAACTCAATAGTGCAGTATGTTAGTCTTTAAATTGTAAGACGAAATGAAAATTTATTCACTGATGTCATGGATTGACATTGGCCTGATGCCAGGCACCGGCAAAAGCCATTCACTCACTCCCCTCTGCAGCTGGTCAGAGGAGAGAAAATATAATGAAGGGTTCATGAGTTGAGATAAGGTCCAATAGAGATCATTCACCAAATATCATCACAGGCAAAACAGGCTCAACTTAGAGATATAAAGTGACTTTATTACTAACAAAATCAAAGAAGGATAATGAGAAGTAAAATAAGCCCTTAAAAACACCTTCCCTCCACACCTCTCTCCTTCCAGCTCCATGTCCTACTTACTCCAGCAGTGCAAGGAGACAGGGAATGGGGGTTATGGTCAGTTCATCATCTATGGCTTCCCATTGCTCAGGGAGAGGAGCCATTCCCCTGCTGCACCATGGGGTCCCTCCCACAGGAGACAGCTCTCCATCAGCTGCTGCAGTGTGAGTCCATCCTACAGGCAACAGCTCCCTGCGACTGCTGCAACGTGAGTCCCTCCCATGGGCAACAGCACCTCCCAAACTGCTGCAGAGTGGGTCACTCTTCCATGGGGTGCAGTCCTCCAAGGACAGGCTGCTCCAGCCTGGAAGCAAGGGCCCTCTCTCCATAGGTCTCTCACTGGATCACAGCCTCCTCCAGGCATCCACCCGCTCTGGCGTGAGCACATCCCCAATGGGCCGCGGGTGGATCTCTGCATTCCTGTGGTTCTCCCTGGGCTGCAGGGGCACAGCTGCCTTACCATGGGCTGCACCATGGGCTGCAGGGGAATCTTGGCTCTGGCACCTGGAGCACTTCCTGCCTCTCCTTCTGCACTGACCTTGATCTCTGAAGAGTTGTTCTTCTCACGTCTTCTCACTCCGCTCTTCTCTAGTCACTATTAAAACTGTGCCACCAATTTTTGTTTTGATTTCTTCTTAACTATGTTACCACAGAGGTGCTGCCACCATTTCTGATTGGCCCAGCTTTGGCCAGGCCAGCAGCATGTCCGTCTTTGGAGCCATCAGGGGTTGGCTCTGCCAGACATGGTGGAAGCTTCTGGCAGCTTCTCACAGAAGTCACCTCTGTGGCCCTCTGCTACCAAAACCAGGCCATGCAAAACCAATACAACTGATTATCTGCCACACGTAGCATCAGCATTTTTCAGTTTTGTGTGAAATGTATTTTTTATTCTTAAATAAAGCACAGAGAGGAAAAAAATTATTGAAAACATATTTCTAATATTAACTTTTTTTTTAGTATATGGGGTTATGAAAATACCTATGGAATATGTAGAAGGTTTGGGGTTTTTTTAACGTGGAAATAGGAACATATAAAATAAATGCTTCCACTGATGATTAGTTTTCCTGATTTGATTCAACCTTTCTAGGAATGTATTTAAGGTTTTTATTCTTTGCTAAAGAAATTACATTTAACCTTGCTTATTATCAGGGTGAAGAAGTTTTATTATGCAGTTCAATTGTATTGAAATGTTATTTCAGGTGCTAATTACATAGACTGTGGACAGTGAGCTGAAAAACCTCATTTTAATTATAACCAGGAAAGCTATTAAGCAATTTTTCTATTTGAACTGGAGCTTTCCATTCCTGGTGTTTAAAGCTCTTTATTACGGGTTCTTTGTATAGAAAAGTTTGTGCTACACCACAGAAACACAGCAAGTGGTCTAAAATGTGATTTTATCTAATGACTGGGTGCTTTTTTTTTTCAAGCCTAATAATTTTCTAGCTATTTGCATGCTTTATTATGATTTTTGTGTACTCATTTTAAAAGAGCGATACCCCTTTTCAAGGTCTTAAGAAAATGACTGAAGTTCTAGTGTCTCATTAGATGAGAATTAATAACCGAATTAAATTCTAGAAAGAAAGGCTGGGAAGTCCTGTTATATTCTCCTTTAAAGAAAATCAATAATTACAGCAGTGTAATAACTTATAGAAAAAGCTATATGCACTAGCAGGGGCTTTTCAAATTTAGTGTCACAACAACAGTACATTTTTGAAGGGGTCTGAGTCTGCTTTACCTTCAAATCTTCAAATGCTGTAAGAGAGCCTGTCGTATTTGATGAAAAATTAGTACAGTAAAAATATGTTACTCTTTGCCATGACATGACACCTTTTTAAGAATCTGTATGTTACTAAGCCATCATACAGTATGCTTTATTTAGTTCTCAGAACTTCAAAGTACTGAAAGCAACATAATTTTAGCCAAGCCTAGAGCTAGAAATGCCATGCACTAAACAAATGCAGCTGTGATTCTATGCATCTTATCCTCCATTAACACAGATCTAGAGAAGAAAGCTTATGAGCCTCTTTCTTTACAAATGAAGCTCGTACACCAGGTTTTGTCCTAATTTTTCAGAAAGCCTAAGGAAATGTTGCACATTGGCAATAGTTCTGTTTTGCTTAGCATATTACAGCTTTGTTGTCCCAGGAAGCCGGTGATGCTTTAAGCAGAAGTAGATTTCCACCCACGTGAAGTTTACAGGAGTGTCAGTGTGAGCACTGCAGTACTTCAGTATTACTTCCATGAATATATTATCTCCTAGAGAAGATAGCACTGAAGAGGCTTGGAGAAGGTAAGATGAGAAAAAAGATTGTATGGCAACTTTGAAAATGCTTACAAGAATGAAAAAAAGAGAGAAGGAGAGAAAGAGAGTGAAAATTAAAGTGAGTTTCAGAAAAAAAATCACACTGATTTTACAGATGCATAGCAATCCTTCAGAAGCCACATCTGAGCCCCTCCTCATTTTATTAACATTAATCTGTTTTTTTGCATCCAGATCTAGATCAAATTAGACAGGAAGACAGAAATATTTTTGGAGGGCTAGTTACCCAAAGTCAAGACTTTGGTCTTTTTTGGTTATGGTAGGACCAGTGTTCTCTTGCAATGGTAACTTAAAAAAACCCAAAATAACTTAGCCCCAGAAGTCCAGTCTGGAAAAGTCTGGGCTTTTTTTCTATCTTACCTAATTGTTTATTTAGTCAAGCTGTGAATTGCAAAATTCTCAAGTGTTTTACATTTCAGGGGGAACAAAAAAAAAAAGTTTTTTTATAAGATAATATTCAGCATTGAAAAATATTTTTGAGGTATTATTGTAGCACATGCCTCACAAGCCAGTTCTGAATATCTAAAAGTTTCTGCACTTGAAAGTGGGCATAATCAATCTCAGAAAAGGGAGAAGTAGTTTTTGGCTACATCTTGAGATAATACAAATAGTTTGATTAAACACTGTTTGCTCATTTAGCTTTTTATA
Organism: Callaeas wilsoni; assembly: GCA_013398955.1. NCBI lineage: Eukaryota > Metazoa > Chordata > Aves > Passeriformes > Callaeidae > Callaeas > Callaeas wilsoni. The sequence goes on from VWPU01008508.1 coordinate 54,094, forward strand.
GGGCACAATAGGGATACATAAAAACTTTAAAGTTTTTGTATATTTACAATAAAGTTTGCCACTGAATCAGAAAAAAATAGTTGTTATGGGCTAGGCTTTGATTCCAAATGTGAATCAGTCTCTTCAGGGAGAAACTGGCTGTATGTTCCACCTACCTTCCTTTGCATTCTGCAATGGGATCAGATTAATACTTATACCGCTTTTAGCCCCAAATCTGATTGAAATTTATTTCTCTCTACAAGTGACCTTTCATTGCTGTAGCCGAGACGCAACTGTGATCCAGTCATATTTCCTTCTCCAAGACACTGCTCCTCATGTGGTTATTCTAGTCTTAATTGTAAGTAATGCACGGCAATTATCTATGAGGGGGAGTCACATTTTGTTTCAGGCTTCCTAGAAGTCTTTTTGCTATTTTATTGCCAGCTTCTTCTAAAAGTGTTTTTGCATCCTGGCTCTAAAACTGTGACTTTGCTTCCCAGCAAAAACTTGATATTATCTTCCTATCTCTCTGTGAAACATAACCTGGAGTGCCTCCTGCAATTGCCACTGCCATAATTTCTTTTCTTTCATATTGAAAAGGCAGTGGCTGGACATGCTTGTTTAGATTTGCTGTGAATAGAAGACTAACTGTACATTCCCAATTCCTTAGTTCAATTCTTCTTACTTCATTGTAGTGCATATTTTCTTTTCCTCAGTTCTTAGCTTATTCATAGCCACCTACTCCCCCTGTTTGGGTCCAAATGGACTGTGAAATTTCTACAACAAAGGTACAATTTGATTGGTTCTTTTTCAATTCTAAATGAAGGAATTGTAACTGTTCTTCACTCCTAGTACATCCATAGTGTGCACATTCTTTGCTTACTACACAGTGTTCTACCTGTATAGGCATTTTCATTTGCATGGCTAAGATATTAATCAGTCCCCCAGGAAGAAAATATGGGGAAAAAATTCTGATGTAAGTTATTTCACAGATGAAACATTCTGCACAAATAAAAATACACAACTTCATTAAATAGCCCTTCGTAATAGTGTTGATTTTTCACAGTTCTTCAAGAAAGGATGCGGGGAAACAGAGATGAATAGTGGCAGCAAGAGAGAGAGATGTCGTAGTGTCAAGGTATGTTTATATACATAATGTTAAAGAATTTCAATAAGTCTGTATATATGCAGGCTTTGATGAATTTTAAGCTTATATTTTACAATGATGCTTTTGGTTTTACAACCTCATGACTTATAACAGAAGTTTCAAGATTTCCCAAATGTTTGTGCTATTTTTGAAAAATAAAGCACTGCTTTTCCCCTGTGAATGCAACCTGTCACATAGTTTCAGAACTTTCAGGTACTGAGATCAAACTATTAGATGGAATATTAAGAACAGAATGCAGCTGGTAACGCTAGCAAGGCAGACTGAAGATGTAACCTCCCAGTTTTTGTCATTGACAAAGTTTGTGATTTTCTCAGGCATGACCAGTCTTTTAAATGCTTTGAATTCATTTTTGAAGTCTGAAAGCTGGAAATACTGGATACCCTCACAAAAATCCCCAAAAACATTTCAAAACCAAACAAAATCCAAAGCCAAGAGTCCAAAGTAAAAATTTTTGTATAGAAGATGCTTGAAACCCTAAACACAGAGAAAAATTCTGAAGATTCCTTATGGAGTCTTACTTCTTCCTACTCAGTAGGACTGAAATGAAATTATAGTTTAAGTTTCATGTTGTCTTCTGAATAAATTTCAACAAAATCCATCCACCTCCACAATACAATGAAGATTTATCTCAGTATTATATAGGTTTGATGCTAAAATTATAAACTTTAAATCTCAGATACATATGCCTTAATAGATTTAACACTTTTAAACCTTTTAGAATGTCACAAAATGGCATCATGATTATACAATTATATCATCAAAGTCTGAGGATTTCTTCCTCAAAAAATAATGCTCCGAGGCAGGATCTATAATTTTTAAAATTGTATTCAAATAATTTCCATATTAACTGGATTTGGAACTCATAAAACAAGTGATATACTTCTGAATATTGTAAATTTTTGACATATTTGCAAACTATTGCCTATTTACATATTCAGTCACTTCTATATATATTTTAATTTGCTACCATGAAGCATGATTTGCATGTTTTAATATAAAATGTATGCATAAATCCATACACATATCAGAAGTCTTTATAAGATACAAATGAAGTCCATAGTGACTTTTTTTTAACTTAATACAGTATTGTGGATGTTGTAAAATGAAATTCGCACTGCATACTTGTTGATAAGGCATAATTGCATTACCTCCACAGACTTATAAAGAAGTAAATTGTAAACAAGCAATTTGTTACCTGATTAAGTCTCGACAATGTTTTGAATGACTGAAATCCATTTATATGCCTTTTAGAAGGTGTTGATTGCACTGGGTAACCCTGCCTATTTTATCTGTCATTTTTGGTCTACTTTCATCTGCCTGAACTTTTCGAGTTTGCTAATTGTCGTATTTTTCAGACTGTTTGTTTTCCTGTACTTCAGCTGGGTTCATGGCAGTGTTTATGCTGTACTAGTACAACATGCAGCACTTTAAAGTGTTCTGCTCTTCATGACTAGTAGCTCTAACAGTTGTGACTTAACAAACATATCTACAGACACAGTAAAATGTTCAGCCACTAAAAGTTCATCATTACTTATGGCAGATGGAATCTTTGTGCACTTGTGGTATTTTTCATGTGTCTATGAAGTTTTTTCCTTTAGCCTCTTCTGTTAAGGGTGAAGTTGTTTCATAATCTATAAATACATGGCATATCGGTTACTGTAAAGTGAATCTCAGTATGTAATTTATGTTAATAAATTAGATTTTTTTTCCATGTCAAATGCAATTGATTATTTTTTAAGAGATATCGGCTTCAATATTAAAGCTTACTAAATTAAAACCAACCACGTAAGAGCACAGTTCGGTCTTTTACTTTGGTCATTATTTTGTCTATACCAAAGTATATCAACAGCTGCTTGCATTTTAGACCTTTTATATGCTTTGTGCACATGAACACAATATAGTTTTAGCTAGATGGGATGCAGTTTAAATACCGTTTTAAATCTCTCAAATTTCAACTGAACAGCTGTGCCTGTTTTACTCTGATGAAGAAAAGACCACTTCCAGTCAGTTTGGTTTTCATAATTTGTTTTCTAGACAACTATCTGTGATTTATTCGGGTCATACCTCTGAAGAGAGTCTGATTTATAAACATCAAAATATAATACTGAATCTCCTCCTGGTTTGTAACTATGCATTGAGGCAGAGCACAGTCTTGTTCAATGTGTAATTCTGAATGTCATATGGCTGCTGAACTCACAGGATGTAGATAACTATGCCATGAAATACAGTATCAGAGACAAAAGGATAACAACTTGGTATTTCATCAGACCAACTTTATTGCCTTATCACCTTCTTTATCCTAACAAGGCAGGAATAATCTCTGGAATAAAGCAACATCTTTCTTAAGGTGAGATGCACGACAGCTCTGTTTTAATTAACTTGTTAAAAGAACTAAATATACATGTATTGTTTCTGGCAATTCTGGAAAAAAATATCCTTTCAAAGCCTTTATTATGTTTTTGACTAACATCACCAATTATTCTTAGATGTTCTATATTGGTCATACACGTTACTGAGAATGACAGAAAAGATTGGTATTGTGACAGTATTAATCACAACAATTACTGGGAAGCATTTAAATATCACAAAAAGATATTTGATATAAAACTTTAGAATGGCATTCGGTATGTGTGCATCACAATAATAGGACTATTTTCAAAAAGGAACTGAGGATTCGTTAGTGTATTCAGATTTTAAGCAATGAACCATATGAGGCATATTGAGTTGTTTATGATTTAGATGAGTGCTCAGAAGCATTCATAAATGGATTCCAACAGGCATCTATGAATAATCTCTGCTGCTGTTGTGGTGGAATGAATCAAAGTAATCGGCATGACAGGTTCTCCCTATTTTCATAATTTCATTGTCATTTATACCTCCCCACCCCAGTCTTGCTTTATCTTGAATATTTGTAGCGAAACTGAAACATGACGCTCAGTATCAACTGTTGCTACTGATTTGAAATGTTGTCTTGGAGAATCGCCATAGGAAAAGGAGTTTTTTCTTAAATGCATTTTTCTTAATGACAGCATCACTAAGAGCAACATTTGACAGTACAAAGGGTTATTCTTCTCAGGTGACACAGGGCCTCATTTAATATCTTTTCAGTGTAGATGAATTAATAAGACATACTGATCTGATAATGAACAAGATGGCCCTTACCTGATTTTCACCACTTAGCCAAAGTTGAAGGAGCTGGCATTCTCAGTCCACTGGGTACACAAACCTTCACTACAAGTTACATATCTAGGAGTCATCTTCATGGCTTTTCAGTTGTTCATCTCTTACTGTCTGACAAAAACTTCAAAGATTTCCTTGACTATAAAGGAGATATATAAGAAATATTTCCAGTTCTCTCAAATAAAGCAATTAGAACTGCTATAGATCAATCTAGCCGTTTCATCCCACATAAAGTATTTCAGAGTTCACACTTTACTTATATTTCACTTGATTTTTTGGTAGATTTCCCAACTATTGTGTATTAGTTTTGGAAAGCATATTTGATAATTCAGGCTACACTGAACAGAGAGTGATATGGTGCTTGTCAGAGGGACTTTTTACAAAGGCACATAGTAACAGAACAAGGGTCAATGCCTTCAGACTGAATGAGAGGAGGTCTAGATTAGATATTAGGAAAAAAATTCTTTATTGTAAGGGTGGCGAGGCACTTAAACAGGTTGTCCGGAGAATCTGTGGATGCCCAATCCCTGTAAGTGTTCAAGGCTAGGTTGGATGGGGGTCTGAGCAACCTGCTCTAATGAAAAGTGTCCCTGTTCACATCAGGGGGCTTGGAACTGGATGATCTTTATGGTCTCGTCTAACTCAGGCCATTCTGTGATTCTGTGATCTTACTCAGACTGTAGTAGAAGAGAAAAAAATCTAGGGAAAAAAATCAGATTAAAGCAGACAGGGGGACTTATTTCTTCTTCTCCTTCTCCTTCCCTTCTAATGAAGTTAATATGAAATATATTTTAATTAATTCTGTTTTAAATAACAGTTTCTCACATACAAATAGTTTGCATAGAAAAAACTTGTTCCCTTACAGGGTTGAAAAACAATGTAATTTCAAGGATTGCCCATGGTAAATGAAAACATGAAAGTCCATTAGAGTTTCAGACCATAAAGATTTCATGGGAACATAGAATGGGCAAGGCTGGAAGGTACCTCATATGGTCATTGTGTCTAACTTCCTGCTCAAGGCAGTTGTCCAGGACCATGTTCAGTCACTTTTTTGGTATATCCAGTCATGGAGACTCTACAATCTCCGTGAGCAAAAAAAAGCTTTTCCTTTTACATAGACCAAACCTCCTATGTTCCTACTTAAGAGGAATGCATACATTTTTCCTCCAAAACACTGATTTCCCCTAACAAAAGGAACAAATAGCTCCTCCCAGAAAAACATATTACTAACAGCCAGTTATTTCCTGGTTGCACCCTGATAAACAACCTTTCTAGCCTATGTCTATAGCATTGTTTTATTTCACTTTTTAGACACGGATGGAACTGAACTAAGCGATGTTCTGTTAATGGAAAGACAAGTTAATGTACAGTTTTTACAGAGAGAGAACCTTGGGTTTACTTGCCCCTCCCAGACTGTCCAGTAAAAGTAACTGGAATAATGAAATCATTGATGCATGAGATTTGCATATGATACAGCTATTTGTGCTAGATGAAGGTTTTGTCAAAATATCTTTCCCAAATTACTTAATTCATGCAGGGAGAAAGGCAAAATGTATAAAACATAAGTTACCAGAAGGCAGCGCACTGCTCTAAAACTGGGAAAGAATAGGAGTAGCAATAGGCATGGAACTCTGAAAAGTGTGGAAGTAAGGATGAGGCGGCATATATTCTCTAGGGATGAAACTATTTTCTACAGTAAGTCAATCAATACAAAACATGCAATTTATCCATTTGTTTTGAGTTTAATTTAATATTACCAGACTGAAAACCCAAGATTCTTTTATAATGCAGGGAGTGTAAAATAAATGAACAGAAATACACTGTCATGTCTGATTTTTTAATTAAGACAATTCCTTTAAAAGGTCCCAACTGTGTTTTCAATTATTTTTAATGAGAGGTTTGGTTTTTCTTTTAGAATTGCATTATTAAACACATTATGAATTACAGTAATAATATTAAAATATTTAAAAAGCTGTAGGAAGTGTCCCATATGGTTAGAAAAATCAACATTTTTTACAATGATATGGAATTTGAAGACAGTTTTATAGAAAACTGGCAGTATATTATCAAAAGCCATAAGAAACAAAGAAAAGTTAAAATAAATACCAACATTATTAGAGAGTAAAGCAGGAGTTCTGCAATGAGTTCAACAGGTGTTTGAGCAGATATGTGATGCTATGAAGGAATTGGGACAACTCACATGCTGAAAATGGAGCTCAGATGTGATTGTTCGCAATGCTAAGACCTGCAATTTTTTTCTTCTCAGCTTTATCACCCTACTTTAATAATGCTGAAATAAATATTGTCTATCCAGGTAATTTTCAGTATAAATCTAGCCATGTTAATAATGGGCTGTGATACATTCAGATAAATGTTTGTGGTACTTAAGGGCATGTGCCACGGTGGCTGACATAGTTAAATGTGGAACAAAATATATAAAAGAACAATAAAAGAAAGAAACTTTGAGGCAAATCCCAAAGAAGCAATATAAATACTTTCTTAGTAGGAAATAGGTAAAAAACGCATATTGTCTGAGAGACCTTTAGGCAATAACATTACATGTCATCCCGGGAGCATCTCAAGCTTGCACTAAGACTACAACATGTAAGAGAGAGCTTTGTTTTAGATTGAAAATAGCTCAGTTTAGAAAGCTGTATTCAAACAAAAATTTCCTGGGATTTTGATAAGAGTTTACCTAAGAAAACAGTATAAAGTAGGAATAAGTAGACAGGATAAAACAATCTCCTTTCTACATACTTCCTAACCATGTCTCATGTCCCATCTGAAATGAGTCAAAGAGCTGAATGCTACAGAACATCCTTTTAAGCAGCCCCTTTGAGCTAGTATAGCTGGGACCAATGGGTAGGCAAAAGTGGTATCATGAGATACACAGGGACCAGTAAAGGCTGTCATGAGAAGCAGCAGAGTGGTGGTGAAGATGCTGAGTCTCTCAGGTTTCCAGTCCCCAGCGCCAACTCCAAATGCAGCCTGCTGTGGCACTATAGAGTGCATGTTGAGGACAAACCCACAAACCCTCCAAGACTTCCCTAGTCTGCATTGGGGGATTTCTTGCTCTTAAGCAATTTTTGTTTCATTTCATGTATTTCTGTGTTATTCCATTAGGCTGGAAGAGAAAAGATTCCAGCCACACACAGCTCTAGGGAGTTTCCTAACTATCAGCACAGAATTTCACAGCGGCAGTGGGGACTCAGCAGTGATTGAGTTGAAGAGGGAGGGAGGGAGGAAGTCTACAGGCAGGTCTTTTGGAACCACAGTTGGAGGGATGTTCTGGATGGCAGAGAGACCTTCCCTATCCTTATTCAGATTTTTGGCTTTAATATCTTCAAACCTTTTTGTTCCTCAGCAAGCCAGTTTCTGTCCTCTAGTAAGTGCAAATGATGGTGTCTGTTATAAGCTCTGCTCAGAATGACCAAGAGGAAGAGAAATTCTGCTTGCTACATTCCATGTCTGTTTACAGTTTCAAATTCTGTATGATACCTTTCCTAGATCCGTTGCTACTTCCATCATCATTCACAGCTATAAAGCACATAGGCTCAATACCTTAACCATATTTAATACACCTGTTTTACCTATCAGACATGAAGCCTCTAATTTTTCCATGTTTCCCACTTTTTAATTCACTCCACAAGAAAATTTACCATTCTTTACTCTCTGGGGTTTGACCCTCCATTTATTTGTGTGAAAAATGAAGAAAAGAATTCTTTCAGGCTGTCAGCTACGCTATCTGTCACTAGCTTCCCACTCATCCCTTAATGGCTCAAGTAATTCCTGACAGAGCTCTTGGATTTTTATATATTTAAGTAGCCTGTCATGATTTATATTTAATTCCCTTGCAACACTGTTTATTATTTTAATTCCCAATTTTGTCATTCTGCATTTCTCTTGCATATCTGACCACAAAGAAAGAATCATGGACATAACACTTAGAGATGTAAAACCTTAAAAAGTGGGGGGAAAAAAAAAAGGAGAATTGCAGTGAAGTAAGCAATCAGGGTGATCAGAATCACTGTTCTTTATCCAGGTCCTTAGGCATTCCATGTTGACAATAATGAATGGAGAAACATTTCAGATAAAGTTCTCTCAAACCCTCATATATTTCAGCCTATTTTTGATTAATCTATGTAGACATTTCCACGGATTTCACAATATCTTGCAAAATCCCTTCTTCTGATTGATTTCAGTTCAAAAACTGTCAGCAGGGTATTTTATTTGGTTTCCTGTAATGTATTCTACAGAAACCCTAAGTCTCTAGGAGCAGTACTCTTCATACTAAGGACCAACTTCAGTGCTGCAGTGCTTCACAGTCAGCCAGGACTTGCTCAACAAGGAATAATCCTCCAGGAATTTCTCACATTACATCTCAATGAATAGCCCTTGTATGAGTTTCACCTACCCAGGATGTCCCCACCAAAACCTGTAAATCAACAGCTTTCCCTCTGTTGCTCAGTTACACAGTTTTGTGGGAAGAAAAGATATAGTAATCTTCAGAAAAAAGACAAAAAATATTGTACATTAAAACAGAATCTGTGTAGATTTAGTATGATTCAGTCTTCCAGTGTCTATGCATACTTGTAATATTTATTTCTTTGGATAGAATTATTAAATAAAATATTGAAGCCAGGATAGTTTTTAGATTCCTCCTTATTTTTCTCAGTTATTATCATGTACTTCATGTTACTTTTTGACAGATCTACTCTCCACTTTTGATAAACTGATAAATATATTGAATTATAAAACTATAGAAAAGTATATATAATCATATGATCATAGAATTGGCTGGATTGGAAGAAAAAAAGGTTCTCTAGTTCCGAACTCCCTGCTGTGGACAGGGACACCTTTCACCAGACCAAGTCACTCAAGTCCCCGTTGAACCTGTCCTTGAACACTTGCAGCAATGAGGCATCCACATCTTCTCTGAGCAACCTTTTCCAGTGCCTCACCATCCTCACAATAAAGAATTTCTTGCTAATATCTAATCTAAACCTACTCTCATTCTGAAACCATTCCCCCTTGTCCTGTCACTACGTGCCCTTGTAAAAAGTCTTCGTCTTTGTTGTAGGATCCCTTCAGGTACTGAAAAGCATCAATTAGGTCACCACCCCACCTCATGAAAGACACGAACCTGTGGGATCGGGTGCAGAGGAGGGTCATGAAGATGATAAGAGGATTGGAACATCTTCTCCTGTGAGAATAGGTTGGGAGAATTGGGGATTGTTCAGCCTGGAGAAGAGCCGGCTCCAGGGAGATATTTTTGTTCCCTTTGGGTACATAAAGGGGCCTACAAGTAAGCTGAACAGGAAATTTTTACAAGGGAATATAGTGATAGGACAAAGGGGGATGGTTTTAAACTAGAAGTGCATAGATTCAGCCTAGATATAAGGAAGAAGTTTTTTACTGAGGACGGTGATGAAACCCTGGAACAGATTGTCCAGAGAGGTCATAGATTGCCCTGTGCCTGAAACATTCAAGGTCACGTTGGACAGGGCTTTGAGAAAGCTGGTCTAGATGAAGATGCTCTTGCTTATTGCTGTGGGGTTGAACTAGATGGTTTTTAAATGCTCCTTTCAAGCCAAACCATTTTATGATTCTGTTTTTATATAATTGCTCTGAAAACCCCTCACTGGTGCCAGACCAGAGACTATATCATAGACTATGGTGAGATCTGATACTCACTGGAAAAAAGCTTCATAGCTGCAAATGAATGCTTTTTTTTTTTTATAAACATAGAAAAGATTTTTGTCTGAAAGCTGAAATATAATATTAGAAATAGTAATCTATTTGTTGAAAACTGGTTTTGGAAGCCAGACTGGACTATGGCAGTTGAAAAACCTGTACAATTTTAACACTGACTGCACTGTATTTCTATATGTTCTTTTGCTGTTTGCATTAGTTCTACTCATGTCATCATCTGGGCAGAGGAAAAATATACATCCATACTTTTTTTTGTCTTTATTTATCAGTATGTAAATTCTGTATTACCCAGCTCTTGTGGCCATTCAAAGACTGGTGGAAACTGTCTGTTCAGTTTTAATCAGAGTTACAGTAATTTTGTGGCACCTCTGCAGGCAGAAAACAGAAATAGAAGATAATTATGTCTGGCAGGTTTCTTTAAAGGTATTGAAGCATCTAAGTTAGGAGGTAAGTTTCTTGCCTCAGTTCTCCGCAGGTTCAAGGAGGGGAAAAAGGTGAGTTCCCTCTATCAATACAGGGAATATTAGGCAATTTCATTCCCAGTTCAGATGGGCTGAATTAGGAGACAAAGCTAGAAATATGTTGGTTTTACACATAGCCTCCTTCTACAGTTTTCTTTCACATCTAATGTAACTTAGCCACCTTAGGTCAATCAATACTTTACAAAGCAATTTAGATACCAGATACGTCACATGAATAATCTGCTTCTGTCAGCACTAATATAGTACAATTTGACAAGATCTCTTGCCTGAAACACTATTTAAAGATAACTCATTTTTTGTTCCTTTGAGTATATGTCCAACAGTAGATTCTGCTCTGGTTTTAGACTAATACTCTTTTCATTAACTGCATAGGAGTCTGAGCATGATGCCACCTTTGTGTTTCAGACCCTTACGAATTTATCTTCCCCATGCTGCATACTGAGTCTTCTTCTTACCTTTTCCAATACTTTAATGACTTTCCTCTTTAAAATAAGAAAAAAAAATTGACACATAATGATCAGCAACATACACAAATCTTGTCTTAGCTTCTATTTTAAATAGTTTTTTTAGCATGAAAGCACATTAATAAGATGAAACCACCTGAGAAATATTTTTTTTCTTTTTTTTTAGGAGCTCTCAACAAAAAAACCTTGTCTGTTGATATTTGGGATTATTTTTAATTTTTATGTAAAAATTATTTTGATCATGACACCTTATCAAATTAGTGTTTAACTTCCATCATAGCAATGTTACAGTGTTTCATGTAATGAGAAATCTCCCACAGAGAGAGATTTGTAAATGAAGAGTGGCATTCATTGCAAGAAATCTACAGATGCAAATAGAATCAATCTGCATAGCTAGTCCATAAATATGCTCTTTTTTGCCTTCATCAGAAGTATTGCATTGGGGACAACCCTGTAATATGATGAAATAATGAGGAGAAATTAAACAGTTTTTCATTTTATGATGATTAAGTTTTATAAGGGCATGCATTCTTCCTTGCTGACAATTAAAGGATATTATGAAATTCTGTAAAACAGAAATCAACATAAAGGCAGATATGTATTTGAGAATTGTTTTATTTTGAAGCTGGCTTTTATTTTCGATGTAGTGTAGAGAAAGAAAGGAAGAGACCATCCTGCTAACCCTTGGTTTCTAATTGATGTGCAATATGGAGGGCAGGTTTGCCAGTGTATCATGAAGAAAATAGAAATCGAAATCATCATCTCAGCTTTAATTCGACTGATGTTCAACACCATCCATACTAGTGTTTCTAAAACTATGTAATTCATGTCACTGTTTCCTACAAGGTTTTAAAGGGTTGATGTTAATAAGAGTAAAGATTGAAAAGTAAGAAGTATGCAAAATATATTCTTCTTCATAATACCAGTTTGTTACAAAAAGAAAGGAAACTGCTACAGTAAATTTAAGCATTTAAGAGAATCATCCTACTCTTTTTTTGCAGTCAGTATAAAGAAATGTGCACTCAGAAGTAGTTTCGTCTCCTACTAGGATAGATATCTTATGCTGTTCCAAACATTAAATACATTTTAGAAAATTAAAGTTAATGGATATTAATTATACTCATTGTTTGAAAAAATAATATATTAATTTGGAGCAGGGTCCTCTTCTGAGAATGGGAGCCGAGTAACGACAAACACCGATACGGTTAGATAGCGTTCTCAATTAGTGCTCAAATCAAGCAGGATTATGTAGCGTTTCCAACTAGTCACAAGTCGTCCACGCACTGTAACTAACTCTATGATTGGATACTTAAGTACAATCACACGTGTCTACTGTTTACTAATTGGTTAACGAGGCAAACAAGTGTCCTCCCTCCTCCCAGCTTGTGGTTATCGCATCCCGTTAAACCTCCTCTTTTTCTCAAGGACACCTCAAGGACACTCTCAGCACTAAGTCATGCTAATCTCACAGCACTCAGGGCAAGCAGGCCCTGCTAAGTCTGGCTTGTTCACAATGTTCAGGTACAGACCATGTCCGTTCTGCTCTAAGAATTCTTCCACATTAATTAATTTTCAGTTTTTGTGAGCACCATATACTCTAATTGAATGCACTCTGAAAATAGTCTTCTCTCACTTGGTAACTAGAAGAAACACAACTGTTTAAAAGAGTGTCTTCTATTTGTAACTTTTTTTATCACCAGCTTCAATTGTAGACTTTGATCAGCAGTTTAAACATTTTAGATTTATTGAAATAACATATGACATCTTTTAAATCATGTGAGAACAATATATACATATATATTAATTCTGAGTTATCTATTGACAGTTTTTTAGATAAGCTCTCTTCATGTAATCTGTGAGTAGTAGTTACCAGATTTTAATGCTGTGGAATCCCCATTTCCAAGTGCTGATAATGTGAGCTGTTTTGTACGAGTGAAGAAACAATATCTTAGAAGTTGAATTGGTGCCTAGTGAAATTTTTTGATAGCTCCCAGGATCAAATCTCAAATTTTAGCCATGCTGGAAGACCTGAACAACCAGGAGTTAGAAACTTGGGAGTTGCTTTTTAGGATTCTTCCCATTCTTTAACATTATTGCTCAAGGACAGGATAGAAGGTTATGTCCCCATTCTCTGTCACAACAATGACTCCACTTGTTTCCTGGAAAGTCCAGACATGGTACTGCCCAATGTAAAAAATCAGTTTTCAGATCCGATTTGAGAATCAGGCACTGAGTAAAATTCATGATGTTGTTTCCTCTTTTCAAGAAAACCATATTATATTAATGAAAAGACTGATGAGAACTATTTTTTTTTTGTATCACCATTAAAAAATTGTATCAGATCAGTGATTTTCATTTAATTTTTGATCACTTTATTTGTATTTTCTACTAAGATGAAGAATCCTTCCTTAAAGTGTTCAGAAAACACTGGTGTCCAGCTTATGTATAAATTTGTTACTAATAAATGAAGCAAATAAACTGGAAAATCAATACTGCACCTTTGAAAATAGGGAATAATATTTTACAATGAAGAAAAAGAATCTCAAATGTGTGAGAGTTTAACTTTTTAAACTGAGGTTTTAATTAGCAATCTATTTAAATAAAATTTTAATCAGTTCTGGAAAAACTAACACCAATTTGCAAAGGACTAATATAGGATAAAAAATAAAGAAAATTAAGGGAATATTCAACATAGAGGGAAACTGGTGATGTCACCTCAAAACAGGAGGCCAGTGGCAGCAGGCAAAGCAATATGTAACTGCCAGGAGAAAGTGAAAAATAAACACTACGAAAACAGAGAGAAGACTGAAGGTCAGATATTTTTATTGATTAGTGGTCAGAAATACCCATTTACGTCAATGCAGATTTCTACTTAGAAGAGAACAGACACTGAATAGCTAAAACACAACTCTCACTGTGATGCTGCTCCACTGAGGGACTTGCTCCACGAAGTTACAGATTGTTGACGTATGAGATCACCAATCATTCCTATACTGTGGCACACGGGACTGATGCAAGATGCAACCAAGGTCATCCTTATGACTCTGAGAACTGTATTTGTCAGCTCTCCAACCTCCAAATGTGCAGCAAGGTCCTGCAAATTTTTAAAGTGGAATACAAAATCTTTCCTGCAGCTTTTTAAATGAGAAGATTTAGCACCCCCCTTATTTTGGAAATGGAACCTGATATTTTGACAGCTATTTGCCTGGTTGCAAGAGATATCTGCCCTGATGTAAATGTAATTATTATGTTCTCCATTTGTAAGCCTCTGAAAAATCTGTTTACATAAGCATAGTAGTTATAGCTTTAATGTCAGCTGAAAGTCAAATTCTCTAATAATTTTTCCACTAATGTGTACACAATTATAAGAAAATGCTTGAACAAGGAAATAACATTATACAGTAAAAATGGATGATTAGCAGGAGACAGAGAATGGATAAGGTAAGTATATGGACAGATGGAAGTCGTGAGAGCAGAATCACAGAACAGGCTGATGTGACAATAAGTAGATTTTTGAATGTTCTAATAAGTATTTATCTTAAACATTTATTTAAATGCCTTGCATACTCTTGTAAAGCTTCATTAAGAAGTCAAAACATGTTTGTAATATAATCTTTATGCTTACAGTGCATATGAAGAGATTCTATAATGTGACATGTTTCTCATTTTTGCTAAATCATGTATTTTTGTGTTCTACTGCTGTGGTAAATGACCTGCAAAAACCTGTGACTAGTATTTTAAAATTATTTTCCATTATATTGATTAGATATTTTCCATCTAATTTGGATATCCTTTTAAACATAGAGTATAAATACAATGGGAAGATGCAAATAATAATGCAAGTAATTGTATTTAGGTTTACTAATATGGAAGGCTATATTTTATCTATGGTGAAGTATATTCTGGTAATTTGGACACGTGTTCAATTCCATGATTAGTGGAAATCAAGTAATTCTACTACATATTCCTTTGAAGAAATGAGTGAAGAATTAAACAGAGAATGAAATCTTGGAAGGGAAGGAAAAGTAGGAAGAAGAGTCCATGAGAAGTATAGATTTCAGTGCACTACTGCTTCAGGGAGGCTAATTAAACAAGCAAGGTAAAAGATTTGACATGAATCAAGTAATTGGGTAAAGCAAAAAGAAGTAAACGGAAGTACAGTATGAGGTTAAAAAACACCGTTCTGTTTAGGGTGGGGAAAAAAAAGAAGGAAAAAAGATAGTAAAGGCAGAGTAAAAACTCAGGATCTTATCTCCTGCTAAGTAGAAAACCCCATTTATATTAATGAGGACTTCTGCTTAAAAATTGATAGCATTGTCTTGCCCACAGTAAAAATTGTTAAAGTACCATCAATAGCAAAGAACAAAAAGAGATTAGGTCATCACTCAGGAGGTTACTCTAGATCTGTCTCAACCTTTTTCAATGGCGAGCAGTGGAATCCCCTCACCCTCAACCATGAAGAATTGGAGTTACTGCAAACCTCTACAGATGGCTTTCACATTCAGAATTTATGCTTTTGACAACCTGCATGACTTACAGGCTTTACAGACATATGATCTATGAGTTCTCTTCTTTCCAGCCTTCACTTTTGCAAAATCTCCAAATCATAGAATAATTCAGATCGGATGACGCCCCAGGAAATCATTAAATTCAACCTGCTCTTCACTTTGTTATTTTTATATTAAAATATAGGCTACCATTTAAAAATAGTATGAAAGTCATCCAAAAATAGCCAATGCTCAGATAAGTCAAATTCCCTGAGCACCACTGATAGTATGTATAAAGACATTAAAGAAAATTCTACTCGAATACACATAGTACATGGCGTGAGACTGATTCTAGTACTTTGCTGACTATACTAGAAAATTTGTAAATTTTAATCTAATTATGTAAATAGCCAGAAACTCTAACATATTATGAACTAGGTTTACAGGAAGCAAAAAGCCTAAAAAGTTTTTTCTGTCTACAAGGTGTATTTCTGTCTGTAGGGTATATTCCTACTTCTTACATATCTCCTACTGCCACAGAGTAGGAGTATGAGGTGAGTTTAAAACACTTCATGTCCTTCGTGGGCTCTCAGGAGCTGAAGCTTCCTTCAGGGCACATTCACCTGCTCCTGTGTGCTATCCGTCACGGTCTGCAGGTGGGTCTCTGCATCCCTGTGGTTCTCCCTGGGCTGCAGGGGCACAGCTGCTTCACCATGGGCTGCACCATGGGCTGCAGGGGAATCTCAGCTCCAGCACCTGGAGCACCTCCTGCCCCTCCTTCTGCACTGACCCTGGTATCTGCAGGGCTGTTCCTCTCACCTTCCTCATACTTCTTTCTTCAAGCTGCTGTGTGAACTTTTGAAAATGTCTTTTTTCAGAGGTGACACCAGAAGTGCTGGTGGGCTCAGCTTTCTTTAGTGGTGAGTCCTCTTGGAGCTCTCTGGAATGACTGCCTGGCACAGGGCAACCTAAAGTCTCTTCTCGCAGGGACCACCTCTGCAGCACCCCACTGCCCACACTTGGCCATGCAAACCTTAGTTGCAAGTGCAAATGGACAAGAGCCTTTAAAATAGGTAATAGCATTTTTTAAAAAAATGATGCCCCAAGATTTGCCTGGAATTCAACAAAGGAATCAAGCAAAGTGACACATTTAATCACCAACTGATATTTACTAACAGGTTTAGTTATTAGGTATATTGTTTAACGCTATCTTATTTTAATAAGCCTAAAATAAATAAAAAATAAATCTTTCTAGATTTGAATTTCCTTTACTTCATATTTTTACTTCCTGACACCTATGACACTGAAGTTGCCATTTCAATAATTGCAAAATTACAGATTTTCTGTCTTGTGCTTCAATTTCCTAATTAGACAGCCAGGTGTCATAATTTATTTAGAACTGATTGTGCTAGAAACTTTCCTTAGAGATTTTGCAACTGTGTGGAAAAAATTTGATTTAAGATACAAATCTGAGCTTATTAGAATTATACTCTGCTAGAAATTTGCAAGACTGATTACAAATTCCTTGAGTGGCCTTCATCAATTTAACAACTATTAAAAGTCCAGCAGAAGGAATATGAAAAGATTTCTTAAAGCAGCATGTCCACTTCCTCTTGCTAGATAAAATATTAGACTGAGTAACATGAAACTGTCATTAAACTTTCTTATAAGACGACCACGTACTATAATAAATCCCCCCCTTCCTAAAATCCCCTGTTATTTCATTAATTTAGGTGTAGCTTAAAGCATTGGTTATGAATAACAAAACCTTGAAATTTGTTTTTGTTGTAGAGCAAAAACACATAGCCTGTAAATGCAAACATATATCTGAATGTTTCTTTTCCTTCACTGAAGTAATTTCATAGCAAATGTGTAAGAATTTATGATTTTAGTTTTTCAATATTATTGTGAAGCCAGTTTCCAAAGAGGAAAAAAATCTGAAAGGATGACACACATGTACTGAATACTCTTAAGAAAACAGAGATAAAATATCAGAAGATTTAATTTTTATTTAATTTTTAAAAAAAATTAAATTAAATTTTATTTAAAATTTTTAGTTTAAATTAAATTTTATTTAAATTTGTTTTATCAGAGCATTTTAAAATTTTTGTAAAGTTCTTGATGATAAAGTTTACTGTTAGAGCTGACAGTTTTATTGGAAACTAACTAATCAACAGTCAACATTTCAAACTACAGCTGAACAATATTCTCTTTTAATATTTTTAGCATATTCTAAAAACTTACTTTGATTAAGTAAAATGTAGAATAGGCTTTAATATATAGGCATATAATACAAGCAAAAAGAGAGAAGTTGAAAGATTTTTAAAACTTAATTATACACCTGTCCCTATAGATTATATAGTGTAATAAATGAACTCGCAACCATTCATAATATTATAGTATTATCAAAGGGTGATTAGTTTCTGGGTTAATTTATTTCAGTGAGCAGATTCTAATTTTTAAAATATTTATTGTAGCAAAATTTTGCAGGAAAACTGAAGTTATTACATCAGATGACACAGAATTTTCATCCAACATAAAAAAGGTAAAACAGTTGTTTTCTGTGTTAGACACCCAATCCTGCATATTTTTTGTATATTCACAACTTGTAAGCAAAAACTACATTTTTACATGGGATATTAACTTTCAGAGAGGAATGAGGAAGCCAAAGTTGGGTTGTTTTGGGGGATGTTTGTTGGTTGACTGGTTGTTTTTCCTTGTTTGTTTTGTTTGTTTTTTTTTTTTTTTTGGTGAGGGATAGTATTTTGTATAAATTTACGTAAGAAGTGAAGGAGGAATGACAACAAACATTGCACAGAGATAATGTAGTGACATCTACAGGACTCTGGCAACAGGAGGTGTCAGTGCTTTTCTTGTGCTGGGCCATCATTCCCTCATTTATATTGCTGTACAGAACAAATGCGCTATCTAACGATAAATACTTTCTCAGGCAAAGCCAATTCTGTTCCATAGAGATTCCCTGCATTGCCTTTCATCCTATGGAAACATACATATAACGTCAGGTGCCTCCTCATCCCGAAAATCCCTAATACCCACCTGAGCACGCTCAGAAGCATTTCAGAAGCAGGGTGTCCCAGAGTGCCAGGCATGTGGAAGTTGCAGCTTTGTGGATAGCACCAGCCTGGGGGAGTGTTTGGTGCACTGGAGCCCATGCTTCTGCTCAGGTGGCCAACCAACTGGAGGAATGTGCCAAGAGGAAACATGGGACGGTCCTCTACACCACTGCAGACTGGGAATTTAAGGAACTGGGAAAAGGCCTCTGGGGTCCTGGTGGACAAGGAGTAGTATGTAAGTTAGCAATGTGCCCTTGCAGTGATGAAGGCCAAACTTCATTGCCATAAACATAAGCAGCTGGTTGAGACAAAGGGACTACTTCCCACTAGTCAACACCTACTGAGCTGCATTTGGGATTCCATGTCCAGTTTTAGTCCACTAATCATAAAATGGATCAAGTGTAGCAAAAGACCACCAAGATGATTAGGAATCTGGAACATATTGCATATGAAAAGTGACTGAGGGACTAGGGTAAAAGGAGATTTCATTACTGTCTTTCATGGCCCTAAAGGGGACGTAATAGGAAAAACCAAAGTATATTCTTAGGGGAACAACAGTCATAAGGAATTCAGCCTCCCAATATCAAGGAGTAAAATTCACATCTCTCCATGTTCCATTTACAGCTAAAATGTTGATAATTCCAATAGTTTTTTTACTCATAGCCACCTGCTCTTAATCAGAGACATCTATTATTAGTTAGGAAGAGAGAGATTCCTATTTGAAGGCATGACATGAAAATGAGTATGTTGGTGCCATCCTACCTTCTGGAAGTCTTAGACTGACATAAAGCAGCATTCATGTTTTCCAGTGAGAAGAAAAATGGGAAAGTAAATTGTTACATTTTAATTTATTTCCTAGTCTGAAGAAAGAAAAGGAAAAAGGGTAAAATATAACACTTTAATTTTCCCTTTTTTTTTTTCTTTTACAGGAAAAGAAATTATATTGACACTGAAAGAATGAAATTTACATTTTGAACTTCTCAGAAACAATCTGAGTTACAAATTCATGCTGAAACTTGCTTTAACCTGGATTTACACAGAATGAAGACAAAGAAATGCAGATGAGAATAGGCAGCAACCGAAAACAGATAAGCACTCCTTTTCATGTAATAGTAACAAAATGACACAGAAGATAATGCATTAAAAAATAAAGTGGTCAGAGTATTTTTACAGACCTTTTTCTGTCCAAATTACTTTATACTTTTTTTTTTTATTGCCAGACTAATGTGATTAATGGAACAGCTGAAACAATAACTGAGGTATAAGTGCACAAACAGATCCTGGATTAGCACCAAAAAGGCTAAGACTTCAATTTTTCTGTTATTTTTGCCGACATGTAGTGGTATGCTCAGGGACTTACAGAAGTGTATCCAATACACTTGTCTCAGGACAAGACAGAGGTATCAGTCTAAAGGACTGCATTCAACTTGAAGAAATCAATGTCAGCAGACTGAGAATCCCCACTGTGAAACCTAAGTCATCCTGTATCACAGCATGTGTAAGTCCTCCAGGTGTATAAAATGCACCCTTGAAATAGATGTCTGGAGGTTGGTATGTCAATTCACTATGCAGAAATGACTTGGTGATTATAAGAACATGCAAATTTTGTAGGTATTTCATTATCAGATCACCAGTTCATGAATAAACTTTCACATTTCTGCACTGAATGGCCGGTAGTGTTGTTTTTCTGAGTTTTTGAACTAAACCATTCATTTAAATACACAATGTACTACCTAACCTTCCCTTAGGATGAAACTCACCCTCTGCAGAGGATTTGCACAAGGCTATGCATCACTTAAGTCATGTTAATGCTCTGTTTTTATAGTTGGAGTGAAGCTAAATGGTATGTAGACCTTTGCACTGTAGAATGAGAATTATACTCATTATCCAAATGATCCTCTGAAAAATGTTCAGCATTATGTAAATATCTGCAGGCTTCTTCAAATTTGAGGACCAAAAAGAAGAAATATTTTATTCAAAATCATTAAAATTTCTAACCATGTCGTATGCCTTTTTTTTCTTATTGTCTCTTTTATCACCTCTCTGTTGGTTAAATAATAAAGATCGTCCCTCTCAGTTACCCTAACAACATTTTCACCTGTCTTCTTCATTTTTGCACCATGTTGCAAGGGGCAAAGCATGCCTCCACAAATTCTCATCTTCCAGAGATTATTTGCCTTTACTTTCCTGGTCCTTCATACTTCATTTCTGGAACAAATTAACCTTCCAGTCATTACCGTAAGTGATCATTTCATATCCTTGGTCAATATTTGATGATAGTCTCTCCCAAGCTCATGTTACACTTTCAAACAAGCTTCTATGACCTCTGTTAATCATTCTAGGTATCTGCAAAGTTACTTCATTATTTTTCTAAGTCCTCCTCTGATCTGCTTTTTGATATCTATGCTGCTGAGATGACGGCCTGTCATGCATATATCTATCTATCTATCTATCTATCTATCTATCTATCTATATCTATATCTATATTTATCTATATATCTATTTTTATATATATCTATATCTATATCTATCTATTCATATCTATAATGTTTTGGAGCAGTGCAAATAGGCTCAAAATCTGTCCTGATTCAAAGCTGACTGTATATGAAGCATCCTTAGGGATATTTATGCAGGAAGTAGAGGATGTTCCTTAACCTGTTGCTTAACCTGATAGGTTTTGCTAAGAGGTAGAGCATGCTGCTTAGATCATGATATGCAGTTGGTTGTATATGTTCCTGAGTAGATCTAAGAAATAAATATGGCTTTTTTCCCCCTTCTTATCACCTCCTGTAAACTTCTGTGTTTATTCTCTGTTACCTTCTTTTCCAGTTTCCCTGTATTCTGTTTTGTCTTTAGATTGTAACTGTCTTTGCCCTTGAATTTTAAGTGGCTGGAGCAGAGGCCATGGTTTTGCTTTTGGGTTTTTTTGTGGTGTGTTTTTGGTTTTGTTTTGTTGGGTTTTTTTTTTTCTTTTTTGTTGTTGTTTTTTTGTTGGTTTTGGTTTTTTGTGTGTGTTTTTTGGTTTTTAGTGGTTTTTTTGTTAGTTTATTTGTTTGTGGTTTGGGGGGTTTGTTTGTTTGTTTGCTTGTAATTTTTTTGTCTTGATTTTTTTTTTTAATTTTAGTATACACTAGTACAACAGGAGTTCACTCCATTGCTCTGGTTCCTAGGAGTTCCAGCTATACAAATTCAGACTAAAACACATCATACTGACTATTATGAATGAGCTAAAACGATTTGCTATCCAAACAGCATTTTACTGGCTATTACAATAAGCATTTTGTGTTTCTGTGCTGCTTCTCTGATTCCAGTCAGCACTGAGTTGCCTCAACCAGAAATAAAGCCCTTGCAAGAAAGTGCCACTAAATTACACGACCGTGGTTGAAGCAAGATGGCCTGAGCATTTCAGTGCCAAGTCTCAACTGCCCATTTGGGGCACTTTTGCAGACAATACGCAAAACCATAAGGCACTCCTTCTGAAATGTGGGCAGGGTGACAGCCTGTGGCCAAATGTCTCAACATGCCCACACATATTAGCACAGCAGCTGTTAAACTTCATGCAGGGCTGGGACCAGGTTCCAGTGCCAGTGTGAGGTAACAGTGGAAGGTATTTGATAAACTGACTTTATGGCAGCTATCTGCCAGACAGAATTCCAGCTTGATTTTTTACAGCTGGAATAATTTCTGGTACTTCAGATCCAAAACTATAAAATGACTGGACAACTTCTGAGGAGCCCTTTTTACTGACATAGTGCAGCTGATAAATATACATACAGTACAAAAAACCAAACAGATTTTAGCACCAGCTCTAGGCTAAAACAAAAGTAAAACTGTAGCTATTGGGTTCTTTTGATTAGATTTCCTGTGGTACTTGAAGATACGGCTTGTACATACTTTTTGGCTACCACACAACTGTAACTGTGAGATAGTGGTACAACACTGACAAAAGTTGTATACATCCATAGAAAATGCTAGCCTGCTCCCTGAATATTCTGCCTGAGTCAAGGAATTCAAGTGTAACAAAAATTGTCTGGACTCAGAGTTTTGTGAAAAGAATTTATATCAGGATCCAAACCAGATCCTATTACAGACACACTTAGAAATGATTGAATATATTAGACCAACTGGTGACTGCCTCATTGGTCACTTGCAGTTTTAGAGTTGTAATCACAAAACCACAGAATATTCTAAATTGGAAGGCATCATTGAGTTCAACTCTTCAATGAATGGCCCGTACAAGGATCAAACCTGCAACTTTGGTGTTATTAGTATGATGCTCTAACCAACTGAGCTCATCTCAGGATAAATAGATCACTGAGAAAGACGTGGCAAAGATTTTGGGGAAAAAATGCAATGAAATGGGATGTGATTGGTATGTAGAAACTTACCCCAAGAGTACAACAGACACAAGGTGAGTAATGTTCTCTGCTGTTACCTGTGTAAGTATAAACTGGTTTCTTTTGCAGATATAATGCTTATATCTGCAGAAGAGCAGCAGAGTATTCCCTGTGAGCAAGAGAGGAATCTCTGGGCATTTTTCTCTTCTTTAGTGTGATGTATTTTCTGAGAAGAAAGATAATTTAAAAAGTAGTACCGTCATGAATATTTGCTAAACTAGCAATGTTGACCTACGACTAATTTCCCAAATGTCATGAGCTGAATCAAAACCACTGAATCTATTGTATATATCTTGGGAAAGGAATCTAAGCTAGTATCAACAACCATTGTTCACAAAATGTCATACAGATGGAAAACCAGAACCATGAGTACAAATTTTCTATGTTCAGTTGTCACTAACACTTAACTGAATGAACAATTTGTCATTTGTTCTAAGGAAACACAAAAGGAGAATAATCAGAGAGAATACATTCTAAATTATCTTATCCCTATATTTTCATCCAAAACCTGACTCTGTATGTTGGTGTTCATTTAATCAGAAACAGAGCTTTAATTTTCTACTAAAATTCACTAGGAGCCATGAACATAAAAATGCCCTTAGAATCTATTTCCTACTGATCAATTACACTTTAAGTGGGCAAGCTGTTTCTATACTACATAAAGAATGTGCAGGAGGTATGTTATTGAAGGCAAATCAATGAGTTAAGTTCTGCTAATATTTTACTGTAGATTTATTAGGGCACTCAATATATGTGGATTCTTACTATTTGAAACAAATAAATACATTTGTAATAATAACTTTAAA
The DNA here is from genome assembly GCA_013398955.1 of Callaeas wilsoni. Lineage (NCBI taxonomy): Eukaryota > Metazoa > Chordata > Aves > Passeriformes > Callaeidae > Callaeas > Callaeas wilsoni. The sequence goes on from VWPU01008508.1 coordinate 77,843, forward strand.
AGGATAAAATTTTTGGGAAAAATATCCAACAAGAAATTCCATATCACATCATAGAAGCATAGAACGGTTTGGGTTGAAAGGGACATTAAAGATCATCATCTTCAACCCCTCTGCCATGGGCAGCCGCCTATAGCAAGACCAGGTTGCTCAAAGTCCCATCCAACCGGGCCTTGAACACTTCCAGGGATGAGTAACCCACAGCTTCTCTGGGCAACCTGTTCCAGTGCCTCACCACTTTCACAGTAAAGAATTTTTTCCTAATATCTCATTTAAATCAGCCCTCTTTCAGTTTAAAGCCATTTCACCCTGTCCTATCACCACATGCCCTTGTAAAAGATCCCTCTCCAGCTCTCTTGTAGCCCTCTTTAGGTACTGGAAGGTGCTTTAAGATTTCCCCAAAGCCTATTCTTCTTCAGGCTGAACAGTCTCAGCTGTCTCACCCTGTCTTCACATGAGAGGTGCTCCAGTCCTGCTGTGATCATCCTCGTGTCTCTCCTCTGAACTCACTCCTGCAGTTCCATGTCCTTCGTATGCTGGAGACCCCAGAGCTGGATGCAGTGCTCCAGGTGGGGTCTCATGAGAGCAAAGCAGAGGTGCAGAATCGCATCCGGAGACCTAATGGCCACACTGCTTTTGATATACCCTAGGTTAAGACTGGCTTTTTGGCTGTAAGTGCACATTGCCAGCTCACGTTGAGCTTCTCATCCACCAACAAGCCCAAATTTTTGGAAGTTACCCTTAACACATTCCAGGACCCTCTAGGACTGCTTATCCCTGCTGTGTTTTCTCCCCAACAGATGTCGGGGTGGTTAAAGTGCCCCATGAAGACCAGGGCTTGTAAATATAGGTCTGCTCCTACCTGTCTGTAGAGGGCCCCATCCAGTCGTTCTTCCCAGTCAGGTGGCCTGTAGCAGATCCCCACTATAATGTCCCCTGTCCATGCCCTCCCTTTAATACAAATCTATAAGCTCTTGGCTGGCTCCTCATGCACCTCCAGGCAGAGCTCCATGCACTCCAGCCGGTCACTGACATAAAGTGCCACACTGCCTCCTCATCTGCCCTGCCTGTCCCTTCTAAAAAACCTACATCAATAAAAAAGGACTATCTTCTAAAACTTCCAATTAAAATCATTCTTTCAATTCTAATTTATACAAATATAATCAATTAAATCCAAATCGACTGTAAAATTTTAAGGACTGCATATCACAGAAATTCTAGTGAAATAGATTTTATTTAAACAACCTGGAATTTGACACAGGTTTGATGAGCTTGGAAATAACAAAGGAAAGAAGAGGAATATAACACTGGGATGATTATCAGGAAGAGGTGAGTCTCAAATAAATTACTGCCTTTTTGGAAGGGAGAGGGATAAACAAAAGCTTGCTTTGTATTGCATTTATTTTATGACAAGCAATAGCAAAGACACTATCTAGATGACAAGGTGTTAGTGTGTGACTTTCAGAATTAGAAACAGCAGCCAATTTCAGTCTCTTTCAGGCAGTTTATAGACTCACAGAATTATGTAAAATGAGAAGGGCCTCTGGAGGTCATCCAATCCAACTTCTTGCTTGAAGCAGGCTCAAGGGGTCAGGTTGCTCAGGACATTGCTCAGCTGAGTTTTGAGTATCTCCAATGATGTAAATTCCACAATGCCTCTGGGCAGGCTGCTCCAATATTTTGCTGTTCACATGGTAAAATCTTTCCTTATATCTAAGAGGACTTGTCCTTTCTCAAAATTGTAGTTTTTATCTTTTCTCCTGTTAGTGTGTGCTTTCAAGAAAAGTCCAGCTCCACTTCCTGTGCTGTCCCATTAAGTAGCTGAAGACAGCAATAAACAAAACAAATTATCTTGCCTCTTATGACCTTGTATGTTTGCCAGCCACCCAGAACACGAGTGCCTTGATCTTGCCTCGAGATTGCAGCACATGACACGGAAGCACATGCTTTAAGATGATTTTAAGTCTGGGTAAACCTGGACAGAGCTTTGGGCATTGTCATGGGGTGATTCTATAACAATACTGTATTCCCCATGGCCTGCTTGATCTCTAGTGTACCTTTAAATTGCAAAGGGGGGAGAGAAGCCGAGAGAACTCTTCAAAGCGGCTAGCCTGACCTTGTAACTAGAATGTTTTGCATTCTTTTCTCTCCCGATCTGACAACTTTTTTTGGTTGGTGGAGTTTTGCTGTCTAGTTTCTTTGGCTCTCAGCGGAGAAGGGTCTGTGATCTGCCTCAGCAGCTTCTGTTGCTTTTTGGACTGTTTTTGGCTTGCTTCTTCATCCGAGACCAGCTCCCATCTCCGGACCTGCTCGGCGGGACCCTCCCAGGGGGATCGTCGGACCCTGCCTGGCCGGCCCAGCCCAGCTCAGGACTGCAGGTTTTACCTACAGAACGAACTCTAAAATCCATAGTCCTCTTTTAGGGGATGGAGGAGGGGGTTTCAATATCCTTTTTTGCCCCGTGACAGCGGGGGACTCTGTTAAATAAATAGTTTTTTTCACTTTCATCCGAGACATTATTTTCCCGAACCCGTGGAGGAGGGGCTGCCAGGGCCTGCTTGCCTGGCAGGCAAGAGAGAGAGAGAGACGCCCCTTTTGGGTTGTTTCCTCCTGGATTTGTGTCCAAACCGGCACAGGCATATGTCCTGTTACCTAACAAAGACTGCACGACTACTGGTGTGCACAGGGTGCCAACTATGCATTTGCAGATAACTCACACTAAATGGAAAAAGAGCAGATTAAACACACTGCAGATCTGCGAATCAGCTTCTGCATGCAATGAACAGTTGCCTAGGAGTTCTGGGAGCCATGCAGCACATTCGAAATTATTACTACAGTAAATGGGCTGTTTGGCATTGAGAAATCCTGGACAGACAGACCGTATCAAGCAGGATCAGTGAGAGACATATATCCACTTAGTTCCACTTCACTACATCTTCATCTGCCACCTATCATTGCTGTGGGTGATTAAAGCTGAAAGGAGCAATGCAAAATAATATTACGTGATTTACAGTTGTTTTTATTTCTATGCGGAAGCTTCATCTGAATTACATCCTTCTCGGTGACTGTATTTTTTGATGGAATTGTCTATATTTGCTTTATGTTTTGAATCTTGGGTGTGTTGCTTTAGTATCATAAGAACTTGTTATTTTATGTATAATACATTTAGTCAGAGAACAGACACTATAGCATCACATATAATACTGGAAAAATACATTTTATAGGCAATATATGGGCCCATAACATTTACAAGTTAAACAGTTTTTCACCTGTGATTCAAGCACCTGTTTCATACCTACCCATTGTGATTTTATTTACATTATGAATTTTCAAATCACAGTTAAGCCTATAGATAACCCTCGACACTGATAATTCAAGCACAGATGGTTCACATATCAAAGAAACAGAACATTCAGAGTGAAGAGGACCATTCCATTTAAATAGTGTTGATATAAATCTTATCATGGAACAATATAAGCATATTCTGTCCTGTGGAACAAGAAAGAGACAATGAATATGCATTTTTGATAATGTGGCAAAAATCGTGATAACGCAGAACATACATAAAGCCTTTGAGTGACAGCAATATACATGACATGATTCAATTTTCTGTTATGTACACACATACATACATGAAAAACAGTTATTGCTACAATATTGTCTGCATGGTGTTCTGGTGTTTGTTGTCATTTGGTTCTTGTGATACACTTACTTTTACTATCCCACACGAGGAACTTAAAGTTAGTTCTTTGTCTGTGCTCTTTTATGTGCTCTAGAGGTGGTCATGTCACCAACAGCCACCTTGCTCTTACACAGAATAGGAGTCATATTTATCCAAGAGGAAATTTCAGATGCATTGCTTCCAGATGTCCTGGTCATGTCCACATGGGCAGCAGAAGTAGTGACAGGATCAGCCAGCAAGTTTTACCTTTGCAGAGGAATGGTGTTAATTCTGTTGGTTCCTTCCTCCAGTTATAATCTAAAATACCTGCAATTTTTAGACTGAATATAATTGATCTTTTTTATTTCAATGTACATTCAGTAAAAATATTTGGTTTGTTTTTTGATTTAGGTTTTCATTTTTCACTAGTCGTCTCCTAATAAAGCTTAATATTTAGTATGGTTTTCTGGCCAGCACTGAGCAGTGAACTAGCATTTCAAAAGAATTACCAATTACAATGACAAGGTTTCGTTCCTGAGTTTGCAGGACCATGAGTATGTGGATGAAGTTTACTCTTTTTTTCCCCATTCACTCGGTTTTGCTTTTTATCTACACTAAATTATTTTATCAGTTACTCAGTACTCAAAGGTACTTTTCTCAGTTATTCCCAGGAAATAGAATAGACTCCTTCTTCATATTATCTGTGAATCTGTTCAATGGTTCATGCTGTGTTTTTCTTCATCAGGTATAAAGGGAACTTTAAATAGATAGCTTAGCCTCAGAAAATTTTATTTTAATTAAATTCTATGCCTTTATAAGATTTCTCTTACCTTTCAAAATTTAACAAATTAGAAATTTAGCTTTATGAAATAGTCTATTTCAAGCCTAAAAAATGCTCAGCTTTCATTAATTTTCAGTTTAATATCTGAGTTTTATGTTTGTGACTGCACTGAAACTATCATCTAAAAGCAGAACAGAAAGGCTGCCAGCCCTTTGTCTTTAGCAGTGTGTTAAACACCTGTTCTAGATACATGCTTTAAAAAAAAACCCAACAGTTTTGCAATTTTATTTATTTCAGGAAAGTATGTTCTACTTTCACTCTGTGAGGCGTCTTTTTTGTTTTCTTTTGTTTTCTTGTTTTAAAACCCTGGCTAGGGTTGTGCCACAGAGTTACCATGTTGAACCATGTAAAGCCAAGCTGAAGGTGCTTTTGGAGTACCTTTTTTGTAGCTAGGGCCCATATGGATTATTTGCTGGATATCCAATCAGAAATTCTGTGCCCTTCCAGCTGAACAAATCAGATGCTTAAAGAATGACTGACAGAGAGGCTGAGGAGAGAGGAAGGTTTTTTGCTAGCAAGTATAAGCACAAAAACTTTCTATCACAGAAGAATAGGGAAGTTCTTAGGGAGCTTATAACACATAGTTTTGAAGAAAGAAGAAAACCTAGAAGTTGCCTTGTTTAGAAATTAAGACTTTCTTTCCAAATAGTCTTGTGCTGAAAGAAATTCTTATTTCTCACAAGACCAAAGTCACACTGTATATCTGCCTGTCAGCTTGCTTTCTGGTTCATCCCACAAATATTCAGATAGTCAACTCTAATCAAAACATTGCCAAAGCCATCACAACTGCAAAAATTCTCAGAGGAAACCTTTCAGACTACATGGCTGAGCTTCCATTCAGACTTTGCCACAGTGGTCTGCACCTTGGGAAGAAGATCCTATTGTTCCAGCTATGATCAAATAAACACTCATTTAATTGTTTCTTAATTTATTATGAAAGCAGAGGAAAAGCACCAGTGTATGTGAGATTTCTATATATCTATTAGCACACTTTCTGGAAGATTTATACCTTCCGGAATAACAATTACATCTTGGGTGTGCAGGCAAAAAGTGTTTAGCCAGTCGAAATTCAGCCTTCTCAATCACTCATATGACACTATCAAAATATCTACACAGTTTTGCTAATAAGAAAATTACAACTTAATAAAAATATTAGCCTAAATTACTATTTTAGTTATATATTAGATTAATTCCCTTTCTCTTGCCAACTTAGTTATTGATAAGGAGAAGGTAGTAAATTGCCAGAACCTGGTGAACTTGTCTGTGAAGGGCTGCTGAAGAAACTGAAAGTCCTTGAGAGATTTCAAGCTCTGGTCCTAGCAGAGTAGCTGAGCATTTCAGCTGCTATCACCAGACTCTTAAGGTTGAGCAGAACTTTAACACCACTATATATTTTTGACTGTGGTTTCACTAGAGCAAATTTACCTTTTTCCATGTTGATTTATTGGAAAAGTTACATTTATTATCATTTGTATGATAATTTTCATCAGTTAAACTGAAGACTTTTAAAAGAGACAAGCTGGATATCTCTGAGATGTAGTTACAAACTGTGGATTTGTGAACACTGAATTGCTCAGAGATTACAGAGAAAATTCCATTGGCCCTAATTCTGTGCCCAAATATCTTCTCAGCAAAAGGCACAGGAAGAATTATTCCCATAAAAGAGCTCCATTAGCCATTTTAGCATCCTGAAAGGCATGTGGAACAGCAGACATTAGTGGTGAATTACATGTGTTGAAGATTCCCTCTATCCAAAAAGAAAGAGCGGAAGAGAGGTTCAGAAGGCACACTTCTTCCATCAGCTGGCCATAACACTGATTTCCTGTGCCTGGTCTTTTTTTAAGCTACCGAGGAAGGTGGAAGGGAGCTCATAAATCTCTGGCCTTTATACTTTGCAACAGCTTGAAGGCTCTGAGTCAGAACTTATAGTTGAATCTAGTTGCTTCTTTAACACTTGCTGCTCACGTAAAGGAGAAGATTATGTGCATGTTTTTTTGTTGGTGCTATTGCTGTGGAGGACAATTAGGCTTATAACCCTTAAAAGCAACATCTGTATGTTGCTGCATGTGAGCATAAATAGTATTACACTGACGTGATGTAAAAATTGTCTTGTCTCCAGGCATTACAGCAGAGGTAAAAATCTGACCAGCAGCCAAGTAGTGAGAACATAACAATAGTGAGAGAGATAGACAAGCCTAATGCATTGTTTCACATATTTTGTGTTCATACATCAAATACTTTCTCTCTTGAAGTTTCGTCTCTTTGGCCAGCACAATCTTCTTGTATCTTTGCTGATATGAGTCTATTGAAGCTTTATTTTTTCCTGCTTGTGCACCTTCCTGGCTGGGCTGTACAAGAGAGTGCTTGCAGATTATCTACGTTTGATAGAAGGAAAACAGAAAGTTACATATAGAAAATAATATTTTTAATGTGATTTATAGGCATTTTCACTTTCCAATGAAGCATATTCAACTAGCTTACTTAAAATAAGCATGCAGAGAAAGAAATAGCAAATCAGTGTCTTAATTACTATAGAAAGAACTGAACAGCTAAGAAAGCTGCCAGTTATTTCTCCAGACAGGGAAACTATAGTAGAATAAGTGACCAATGTTTCTTTGCATTCCTGTCTAAATTCACTGTAGAATAGGTCAATATGAGCTTAAGCCTCTGAGTTTACTTTTAAATATTTTAAGAGAATGTTGTGGAAAAGCTCAAATTGAGAGGATTTATCACAATATCTGGCAGAGACTGACTGTTAGTGTTCTGAAACCAAATAAAATATCTTGATGAGCATATATGTGATACTCAGGCATTTTCAGAGAAAAGCAAATTCAAAATCTTACTGAATTTTATAGCTTCTATTTAGTGGTCTTATCTCTGGTATGTATTCTAGAACACTCATCTGTTGTTGGTAAGTAGCCTTGCTCGTATTCTGCTGATTTCACTATCTAGTATTCATAATGTATAACTCAAAATAGAGAAAATATTAATTGTTCTCCCTTGTGCCGGTTTGGACACAAATCCAGGAGGAAACAACCCAGAAGGGGCGTCTCTCTCTCTCTCTCTCCTGCCTGCCAGGCGAGCAGGCCCCGGCAGCACCTCCCCCATGGGTTCGCGATAATAATTTCTCGAGTGAAAGTGAAAAAAACTATTTATTTAACAAAACAGAGTCTCCTGCTGTCACGGGAAAAAAGGCTATTGAAACCCCCTCCTCCATCCCCTAAAAGAGGACTATGGATTTTAGAGTTCTTTCTGTAGGTAAAACCTGCAGTCCTGAGCTGGGCTGGGCCGGCCAGGCAGGGTCCGACGATCCCCTTGGAGGGTCCCGCCGAGCAGGTCTGGAGATGACAGCCGGTCTCAGATGAAAAGCAAGCCAAAAACAGTCCAAAAAGGAAAAGAAGCTGCTGAGGCAGATCACAGTCCCTTCTCCGCTGAAAGCCGAAGAGACTAGAGAGCAAAAATCCTCCAACCAACCAAATGTTGTCAGAATCGGGAGAGAAAAGAACGCAAAACATTCTAGTTACAAGTCAAGCTAGCTGCTTTGAAGAGTTCTCTCGGCTTCTCTCTCCCCCCTTTGCAATTTAAAGGTACACTAGAAATCAAGCAGGCGATGGGGAATACAGTATAGTCATAGAATCACCCCAAGACATCCCTTTATAGCATTCTAACATGTCCCAAAATTCATAGAGTAAATGTAATTAGAATTTTAACTTTAGCAAGTGTGCTGGTTTTGGTTGACACAGAGTTAAGAAAGACACTTTGGAGGTGGTTAATGGATAAAACCAATGGATTAAACTTGCTACAACCAGTATTTAGATAATTGAAAATTATTTAAAACCGTTTTTGCTTAAAAGGAATGCTATTTGACATTTAATTTTTAAAGAGTTAAAATTCTTCTGAAAAGGTATGGCAATATCTAGGTTACAATAGAGGACAAATATTATATAGTGTCTAGATTATGTTTCTGATTAAGTAACATAACAGTTGTTTCTGAAAGGACCACTAGATGCAGCTGTTCAGATTTTAAAATGTTTAGGTTGCTTAGGATTTTTTTATACATATATTTACCTACCTTAAGAACCAATTTATCTTAATTGGTTCTTAAGCCACTGGGTACTACAATTTACAAATAGCGACAACTAGGATGCGGGATTTTCTGTTTTATTATGTTATTATTATTATTTTTGGACATCTTTAAAAAGGATAAAATATTTGTCTTCATTATGCAGTAATTGAGAGCTTCCTCACATTTTTAGAATTTGCTGACACATAAACATGGGAATTGTATGAGAATATTTCTGGGTGAAAATTATCAGTGCTGAAAAGAAGCTGGTAATATAAATATGCTATTTACAAATAACCTGTCTCCCGACACACATAAGGAATGGCAGGAAAGTATAAATTAGAGGAAGGCAGAGAAGTAATATGTGAAGTTGTCAGGTAATCATAGAAATCTCAGTAGAGTTTTATGCATAAGCATTTTTAAAAAACTAATGAAAATGTGCCATTTGCAGTTTTGTGAAAGATGCATTTTAGAAACGGCAGCATTTCAACAGCATAGTGTAACCTTACCGTGTATACTTACTACCTAAGCAGGACAATAAATGCCAGGACATAAACAAGAAAATAAACTATTGCAGTACAGGCTTAGCATCTGATTGAATCAGTAGTAATAGTATGGCTTTAATACTTCCCTCATAGGTGGATTACACTTCCCCAACTTGAAGACATATGTTCAAACAATAGTATTATTGTGATTTTTTTATGAGCAGGATCATGTTAAGCATTCGCCTAGATGGTGGCTTGCGTTCTCAAAATATTATATAACCATGTTTGAACATATGTCTTACTAAGCAGCAAATGTTATGTAAATATTTTTCTGTGCAAAATGTAACAAATACTGGTAATAAGCAAATATTGGGAAACATGTTTCCTTTTCCTTCAAACTTGCTAGGAAATTTAGAAAGATGTAATTAATATTTATCTGTTTTCAGATTTATACTAGTCATAATGAAGTAAACAGCAACATTCTGCTTGTTTTAAAATCTGAGTGGCTTGTCTGAGGTTTGGTGGAGATTTTAACCATAGCTGTAGAACAGGCAGAGAAGAACAGAGGTAATAAATAATTAGAGAGAAATTTAAAGAAAATCTGCAACACTCTGGAAGCAAATTTGAGAGACTGGCCACCTTTAATGCTTTGTGAGGCAGGTAAGAGAAAGCCAAAGCTCATTTTAAATATTGTAAGATAAACAAGACAATGATGCAACTTTATCTCATTACAGCTTGGACTGAAAGAAAATCAAAGAAACAATTTTTCACTTCAGCTCTGTTTATTTTTTAGACAACCATTCCAGAGATCGTTAGAGTGGTATCAAAGACAGGACACAAGGAACAGTAAGGTAAAAAACAATTTTACGCTGTTTTTTGAGACTTAAATAAGCATTGCTTTTACTTTGAATAAGGAAATATTTGAGAAATATTTATGAAGGGGCATATTGAATGAAAAACCTGTAGGGAGAGCAGGGGAAAGAAAAAGAAAAAATAGGAAAAAGTAAAAAGACCATGATAGTTGCTCTACATTATACTCCTTTCTTAGCAGTGTTCTCCTAATGGCCTGCTAAAAGACTGCCACACCTACATACTGCCATTAATAATACTTGCACTTTTTTTTCCCTTCTGAAGTAATTTGACGACAGGACATGATGCAACTTGCAGACATATAGGAAATGGCAAATACCAGTGTTGTGGTTTAAGCACAACCAGGTGTTTTACAAAATTCAGTGCTGTTAAGCTACCATTTGTTTTGATTTGGCTGCAGAATAAGCAACATAATGCAAAGTCTACTTAGGAGCTATAAACATGGCAACAAACAACATACACTACCGAGTCAGAGTGGATCTATCTTATTTAATTTATACATTTAAAAGTTAGACAATGAAGACTACAGCAGCAGAGAAAAATGTGCACCTTTGTAGGGTGATTCGTCTCATCCTTACGTGTCTGGATCACACAGCATGATCTGTGCTTCAGAGCACAAAGGGATCCAAGGGTGCCTAGTTGAAATTCAGATGTTTCACTTTTGAATACCTAAGGATAGCTGAGGTTATTTCTATCTATTATACATTCAGTAGGAAAAGGCTGTCCTACAGCAAAGTGGTGTACAGTCAGATAAGTAAATCTCTTCACTTTTTGGAAGAAAAAGAGGTTAGCGAAAGTACCAGGAATTCTTATGGTAATATGTTAGGACAATAAAATTTTCATTTTCACCTTGCAGGCATAATATGTGTCTTCACTGCACATGGTAATTTTTTTTTTAATTTCTTATTTTATTAAAATGACACTGTATGTGCTTTAAGATTTAAATTGTTGCAGTTTGGGCTTCACTAACATTCTCAGGTGCTTTACACTGGGTTTCAGATAAATCATTAGTTGTCCTGAGAAGAATCTTCCTCTTACTTCCACAAAACAATAGTTATTTCCATGAACTATTTTTTAAGTGTCAGCTTATGTATGTATTTAAAGTCATAGTCATGAATTTTTGTAACCTTTAGTGGCTACGTTTTTGGAGTTTTTCTGTACATGCTGTTCATGAAAAATTTTCCTTCAGTTGGGAGAGAGCTTTTTATCAACCAAACTTTTACACAAGAAGGAGATATTTGTACTGAGGTATTAAGTCCAAAACCAGCCATTGTGCCCCAGATGTGAAGCCATTGTGACTTTGTAAAGTAGTGGTGAAAAACACATTCTTATTTCTATGATTGGTAACACAATTCTTTTCAGCTGAACCTACCACTAAGTGTCCCACAATACTGTCTCACATGTGGTCTAAGAAGTGAACTGAGACCATCAATCTAGGACACAAAAAAATGGCTAAAAATTGTTCAGTGCTCACCTAGGGTGGTTGAAACTGTGTCATAAGTTGAAAGAACCATGTATCCAATTATATATCCCTTGAGACATTTGAGTGACTGCTGTTATTTTGACAGACAAATGTATTTCACATATTACGTTTCAGTCACAAAGACTTCACAGCAATGAAAAATTGCATTGTTAGGGAGTTTGTAACATTGTTGGCAGAGGTAAGAATTCAGAAGGGACGACTGAACACATCTAAAGAGCAAAAAATGCCTCGTAAATATAAATAAAAACATGGCCAATTAAGATAATGATTGGACCATGTTTTAAGTGACATGAATATTTTTCACATCAACGCCAAATGTTGTGATTGACAATAAATGATTAAAGGATTAAAAGAAAATATCTCAGTTCTATGGAATAAGTAAAGGATTTAAAGGAATTCAGAAAGGGCAGAACATTTCACAAAGGATAAAGCATCAAACCTAAGAAAGCTATGCACAAGAAATAGAGAAAAATCTGTTAAAAATATATTCCAGGGGAGGAAACATCAAAACACTGTCTCTTTGCACCTTGTCAGGAAGTACTTGATTGAGTTATACACAGTGGGTTCATAAGAATTTGTTTTCTAGAGAATAATGCTTTGAGCAGTATGTATTAGAAAAACCCTTTCAACCTTAAACATCACAGCATTACCTTTGTAATTGACATCCATGCTCATTGAGAGCATGTGGAGGAAAGAGAAAACCAACCTCCAACTCCTTTTTAATTTCAGATGTTTTTGTAGCCTTTGATTATTCTGCAGATTCTCTGAATTAGGATTTTCTGTAGTTTTATATTAATCTGTCAAAGTAAAATATTTTATTTACTAAGTATTTTAATCAAGATAGCATATAAAAAAATTCTTTATTCTTATTTAGGTTTCAAGTCTCTCTTCAGCTGTAGAGACTTTATAGGAAAGTTCTGTATATAAACGTAGATTGATAACCTAAGAACTGCATTAATATAAAATTTTTAACCCCTTATTATGACAGTGAATACGCCAATCAAGAGACTGAGGCAGTCAAGAGCTATGGGTTTATTCCAAATCTAAGTTTAATTTAATAAAAAAGGTCTGCATTTTTTCTGATGGATTTTGTACCAGACCTTTTCCACACTGCCCTCACTCTATCAAGTCATCACAGGATGATGAATGGATTAAAAGCAGCCCTGAAGAGAAGGACTTTAGGATACTGTTGGGAAAATTGGATATGAGCCAGCAATGTGAACTTGAAGCTCCAAAGGACAACAATATTCCGGGCTGCAGAAAAAGAGGTGGGTCAAGGGATGCGATTCTGCCCCGCTACTCTGCTCTTGTGAGACTCCACCTGCAGTGCTGCATCCAGCTCCAGGGTCCTCAGTACAGGAAAGACATGGACCTGTTGGAAATGGGCTGGGAACACAGTCAAAGAGCTGGAACACCCTTCCTGTATCAAAAGGCTGAGGGAGTTTGAGTGGTTCAGCTCTCAGAACGAAAGGCTTCAGGTGGAACTTATTGTGTCCTTTCAATACATAAAGGAGGCTTGTAAAAAAGATGAAGAGGGACTTTTTATAAAGGCCGGTAGCAAGAGAACAGAAGGCCCAGGTTTTAAACTGGAAGAGGATAGATTTAGATGAGATATAAAGAAGTTCTTTAAGATGATGGCTGTGAACCATTGGAATGGGTTGTCCAGAGAAGCTGTTGTCCAGAGAAGGATGCCTCATCCCTGGAAGTGTTCAAGGTCACGTTGGGTGGAACTTTGAGCTTCCTGATGTAGTGAAAGATGTGACTGCTCATGGCAGGGGGTTGGATTAGATGATCTTTGAAGGCTCCTCCCAGTCCAAATCTTTCTATGGTACTATGTGATAAATCTCATCCAATCCTCACGATTTGTTTATTTTAACTACAAATCTTACTCAGTTCTTGTCTAACCTCTTGCGACTCATAGTCTAGTAGTGAATCTCCATGTATTCCACAACAACAAGAAAGGGACAGGCATTGCTTCCAAACTTCTGATGTCCATCTTGTTTTAAGGCTGAAAAATGATAAGGAAACAGGATAAACATCAGTTTAATGTAGTCTTTGTCTATAATTATAAAAATCACAGGAGTGACTTTTGTAGTTATATAAAAATATATATAACTGCCTATTCTTTTTCTTTTCTTTTTGTCATCTGTTATTAAAATAGACACAGGATGTACTCGTAGCTTTCTGTAAGACCACATGAGTATTCCCAAAGGACTAATGCAGTATCTAAGTTGTATAATCCAAATGTTAAGATAAACATAACAAAACTCTTCCCAAAAGTGTGTTTTCCATAATGAGTATTGCATTAGGCATGATGTAAAGAAGACAAAGAAGAAACAAGTAAATCAGAAGGTCGGTTTATTATGTTTGTTGTTGTTGTTGTTGTTGTTTTGGGGTTTTTTTTGCTTGTTAGCTTGTTATTCACAAAGAAAAAAACCCAAACCAAACAAACACATTTTATAACTTGACTGGACATTATCCTGTGCAATGAGTACTATGATAAAAGCATTTAATTCCCATATTGACTGTATGAAAAAACTCCACTTTATTTGCTTCTTCCATGGTCTGTCTGCTTTGTGTATGGAGCCACAGCTGTGACCACCTGCAACTTCAGGGTGGTACAGTACTTAATTATAACAGGAGTAGTGGAATGCTGCTGTTGCCATGTGAGCTGAGTTTCATAGCAGGTCTTCTACTACTGCTTCAGCTACTTGGCTGAAGTCCTCAGCTGAGATAGGCAAAGATAAGCACTGGATTGCTTGGCCATGGCAAACCTGGTATTTCTGTGTATGTCGAAGCAAAATGGTAACATATCCATGTATTTTGAAAAAGTGAGAGTACTTAGAGTTTATAGGAGCCTCCACAGATATGACAGCTGAGTGGAAGCAGTAGAACTGCAAGTTTGGATACTTTAGTTGAATTCCACTGATTCCATTTATGTGGGTTGACCTTCAATTCATGTTTCCTAATTTCTTTCTGTTCCTCACTAGAAAGGCTTAAAATACAGTAATCCTTTGGTATGTTCATTTAACAAAATGAAGGTTGAACCTTTGTATTCATTTGGAAGTGCTACTCAAAACAAGCATAAATCATCTACAGAGAGGTGTTGCGGAAAACACTCTCATATGACTTTATTCCTCTAATTAAGCCACCTGTCTGAGACACCTCAGTTAGAGGAACATTGTTGGGTAGTCCCCCTCTGTAGTCAGTGCAGAGAAACAGGCAACACAAATGGATAATTCACATCAATCAAATCAATGGTTTGGAAGAGGGCCTTCACTCTGAGAATAATACCAATCAGAAATGAATGTATTTTTTGTTAAAATCAACTGTATAATGGACTAGCTTCTCTATCAGTAAAAAAGAGTACCTTCACAAGTGCTTGATTACCTCAAAATAAAGGTTGCAACAAGAAAAATCATTACTTTAGAATATATGCCAGCAAAAAATCTCTTGCTGGGAATTCAGTACATTTAAGTACAGAGCTGGTAACTGCTTCTGAGATCACCTGGATGAAAATAGCCTTTATTTCAAATCCTAATCCTGCTATGTAAATTTAAAAGAATTCTCACAAATCATCTCTATGTGAAAGACTTTGGGTCATGTATGTTTGAAATATCAACTGAAGTCTATACTCAAAATATGAAATCTAGGGCACACTTTCAGAGATTTAGCTTGTATTCCTATCAAAAACCAAAGGGCATATTCAATCTAGCATAAGAGACTGATAATGAAAAGTTACTAAATAGATCCAAACATTAATACAAGAAGTGAATTTTTAATTTTAATTACATTAATTTGAATGACCATGTCATTGGAGCTTGTAGGGCACAAGGGATTTCTTTAAAGTTCAAATGTTCCTTTTTTTGTCTGCTTTCCACACTTCTGTGGTTTTGGATTACATGCAGGACACAGAAGATTATTTTTTTATATCTCCGTTATCTGGTATATCACTGGGATTTTTTGTGAAGATACAAAGTCTCTTCACAACTGACTGCATACCTACAAGGTGTACCTGAATAATTAATTAATGTTCATTCCATAAGTCTTGCATGAGTATATGGTATTTGGAAATTGATTATGATTTTAAAAAATAGCTTAAAAGAGTGAATTAACCAAGATGTCATCAATTACTAAAAAGATAAAATAAGGTATGAGTCTATGTGCATATAAGAAAAATACAGGCACTATGGAGTATACATAATTGGTAGTATTGATGCCTTGTAGAGGCTGACCTGGAACAGAGGCTGGACAGAGTGAAAGGATAAAGGGTAGGGATTTATTGAAAGGCCTTCACAGGGTACACCTTGGGCAGTGCAGGAGTCTCGCACAGACTGCACCCAAGATGGACACAGTCACATATTTTTTGGACACATATAAGTTTTGTCCATTTGCATATCAGAGGTTAATTGTCCAATTACAACTTCAGGCAGTGGAGTCCCCTTCTCTTAGTTTGCTCCCCCCAACTCACTTTTGCTTCCATTTCTCGGGGCCTGAGACAGTGAGGTGTCCTTGATTCTCAGGCCTAGAGAGGAATTGTTGTGTCTGACAAAAATGGGAAAAGCAGTAGCTAACACTCTACATGGAGCTCAGAGTTACACACTAAAGAACTGCAGGATTACAAACATATGAAAATATAAAAGCTAAATTCCTAAGGCATCAGTATCTATGTAGATTTCTGTTTAGCATTTGGTGCTTTATCTCACAAAATTTAACTTAAATAATTCGGAAGGATTGGTTCACTCTTACTGCATTGATTAACAAAGGAATATTATAAAAATCTACTCTGTGCCAGATTAGAGAGATAATATTTTGTGTGTGGGAAGGGTTATAGTACATGTAATTTCATTTAAATCTTTACTTGCTATTATGAAACAAAGTAAATTATATTTTGAGATATTATAAATTTTAGACTCACAGGGCCAGATCCTTATTGACAAACACATAGCACAGCTTCATTGCAGACTGTGTCTCTATGCCCATTAACAAAAATGTAGAAACTTACTCTTGCATTTTCCTGGTGGCAACCTCCTGTCCAACTCATACTACAGAATATGACAAATAATTTTATGCACAATTTGGCAGCTTTTAGCTGAGCTAATGATTCTCTCCAGAGAAGTAACCAGGCAGTGCCAAAGTGGGAGGACAGTAAAGGCAGAAAAATTAAAGAACAGGAAGAACAGGAATATGAATAAAGAAATGGAAAATGTAATAATAAGATAAAAATGTCTGGAAATAGAGGTTAGTTCAGCATATTCAGATCAATAATTTCACTTTAGACCTTACCTGCAAATCTGAGTTACTTGACTTACTACAGTTCTAAACATTAGTCCTTGCAATTTCTCAAGTCAACATTCTCTCTTTATGTTTTTTCTTATGCAGGTTTGTTGAAACAAATGTACCCCGTTTTCATTGAAAGACAACAGTAGCTTTCCTTCTTCTTAGGTAACATCAAAATTGCCACAGACAGCAAAGGATAACATTTCTATCAGTCTTCATTTTGAGATATCTATAAATGAGTAGTCTGCTTCAGTGGTAGACTGCTCTAGGTCAGAGAGTTTCTCACAGGTTTGACTCAAGGTATTTTGGAAACTGCATCTAGCAACCCAGGATAAAGAGACTGTTAGTAGGCAAAAAGGTCTGGATTAGATTATCTGCTTCCCAGTGACAAAGAACTGTTAGGAAAGCAAGCCCTGTAAGGATTTTCCTCTGTGGAAGCCTGAGAAAAAAGACAATTGAGTAGCCTTGAAAAAGAATGATTGTAGGTTTTGTATTGAAGAAAAAGGAAGTGAAAGGCAGAAGCAAGTTGGGAAAGTCTTCTAGTATATGACTATATGTGAGATAATCTGCATCTGGTTAGGAGTAAGAGTCAGAATACTCTAAGATAGGAGCACTGAAGAAATCCGATACATGGAATGTAATAGTGTTGGATGGACCTGCAATGAGCCAATTAAAATTACTTTTCTAGATTAACTTGTACACTCCAAACCTGCATAAAACCTAAATAAAGAATGGACAAAACAGACATCTTGGATCACTGGAAACAAACAATAAGTTTTGTTCTGTGCATGGCAGGACAATTTGTAGAATCCAACAGGGGAAAACAATTTATTTTAGATGGTTTTATCTATATTACAGTTTTCATTAAAACAGGAAGCAAGCAAGCTATTAAAAGAAATAACTAACTAGGGCTTCTGTTATTTGTGTGATAGAAATAGAACTAGGATAGGCTCCTTTAATACCAGTAGAGACAGCTGCTGAAAGTAATATTGACGCTGATAACATGTGAGCCATGATAACATTTCAGATGTGAGCCTCTGAAAATGACTTCTTCCTGCTGACAAGAGAGACATCCCAACTACTGGTTGAGGTGCAATTAATAACTGAACACTACATGAGATGAATCTCATAATTTGAGTTGTGTTTATGAAGTTAACACAAAACTTTTTAAGACTCTGCTGAAAACTATTTGGTTACTGCTATGTATCTGTTAATGCTGAAACAATATAAATTTAATGCCTAACCTGATGAGTAAGGTACTCCAGCATATTAGGCATCTACATAGATATATAGATAAGTTATAAAAAATAGTAAATTGCTTCCAGAAAAATAAATGGGGGGAAAATTTTTTTTTCTCTAAATCAAATGTCTTTTATTCACTGTTTTCCTGACAAAGCAAAGGACTCAGCAGTAGTAGTAAGTCAGAGGCTCTGTGGGGTTAGAAAGTTTACATTATTTTAACACGAAGCCTTAAAGTTTGTAACACTTTTGTTCCTGTTGCAGAGCAACAATGTTCTGTATGTCTGAACTTAACGAGAAAAAAAAAAGGAAATAATTTGTATATCTTTTTTCTAATGATCCAGCTTTAGACTTGAAGGGAAGGTGTGGAATACTTACCTTGACTGCTCACCTTTCAGTCATAATGCTATGGCAGAAACTCTAGATACACAGAAACTCAAGATATAGTCTGCACTGCCTTCATACCATTTGGTTTGAAACTCTTGCAAGTAAAGCAAAAAAGATTGGGTTACATCAGGTTTAGGAAAGAAAATATGAAGAAAATAACACCCGTGAGGATGCTGGGATTCATTATTTTGAGTTTAACATCAATGTTTTATACTTCCTTAGAGGAAATTATCTGAGACAGGCTCACTTGGCTAGATTAAACTGCTGTGCCAGCTCAGTGGGCATTCATGGCCTGGACAGACTAAAAAAAGTTGAGCAACACTTGACGAAGATAAAAATACTTGCTGAATCAACTATACTAATAAATATTCAGCTTCAACAAAATCACAGAATAAGCTGAGTTGGATCATCAAATCCAACTGCTGGCCCTGCACAGCACCATCCCTGAGTCACACCATGTGCCCAAGACCATTGTCTAAATGCTCCTTGAGCTCTGTCAGGCTGGTGCTGTGACCACTTCCCTGGGGAGCCTGTTCCGGTGTCCAACCATCCTCTTTGTGAAGAACCTTTTTCTAATATCCAGCCTAACCCTTCCCTGACACAGCTTCAGGCCATTCCCGCGGGTCCTGTCACTGTCACCACAGAGAAGAGATCAGTGCCTGCCCCTCCTCTTCCCCTCACAAGAAGTTGTAACTGCAGTGAGGTCTCCCCTCAGTCTCCTCCAGGCTGAACAGACCAAGTGACCTCAGCTGCTCCTCACACGGCTTCCCCTCAAGGCCCTTCACCATCCTCATCGCCCTCCTTTGCACTCTCTCTAATAGCTTAATATCTTTTTTATATTGTGGTGTCCAAAACTGCCCCCAGGACTTGAGGTGAGGCTGCCCCAGGGCAGAGCAGAGCGGGACAATCCCCTCCCTTGCCCAGCTGGCAGTGCTGTGCCTGATGTCCCCCAGGACAGGGTTGGCCCTCCTGGCTGCCAGGGCTCTGCTGACTCATGTTCAACTTGTCATTGACCAGGACCCTAGTCCACCACCAAATCTCTCCATTATTTTTTGACAATAAACAGCTTGAGAATTTAAGGGATTCATAAATACTGGTTTTATTTGAAAACTCCTGGCAGATGTAAATTGATTATATCTATCAAAATAAATAAAATTATGCTAAATTAAATAAAAATATGGTAAATTATTTCTTCAAGGTAAGGAAATTTTCATGGCTGACGTGTACTTTATCCACAAAGTTTTTATTTCTCCTATTTTCTGTAGTAAAACTGGATATGCAACTTTAAGAGTTTCTTCTGAAATATGACTGAGAAAAATAGAAGAACAAACACACACATTTTCTCATTCTTTTAATATTTATTGATTTTGAATGAACTTTTTTCATAAAGCAACATAAAATATAAAATTATGCACCTGCCACACTCTCTAATTATTCAAGTTAAATTAAATTTATTTCAAAATTTGAAAAGACCCACTAAATTAGAAATTAACCTTTTTTTCCCTTATCTATACTGAAATACATTAATCCTGGTAGATTTACTGAAAACAACATTAACAACAACAAACCCCCCGACTTTCTGTTTCATCTATGAATGATATAGAGAAGCATCTCATAACACTCAAAGCTCCAAACTAAAACAATAAAAGTAACACCTTTACAATTTTAATTTTAAGCTGTAACCTCCATCTGTCAATTACAAATATTTTCTCAAGACTACTTACATGTATATCGGGAACAGATACCAAAGCTCCGCTGAATTATTGATTAAATACCTTGAGGAACAGAGATTATTAAATTCACTGTTATGATATGTTTTTAGATCAGTTACATAACAAACTTAAGATCTATACTATAATATCTATACTTGCATATTTCTAGTTTTATAGGATTGTACAAATATGACACTTACTTGGAGACATCATAATGACAACTCCAGATCACTTAGGTCTTACCCTAACTCATAAACACCCTTGTCCTATAAGTGGTCCTTTAGTACTTGGTCTCCATGGCAATGACCTGAAGTAAGGATGACCTTAGGACTTACTTTCTGGAGTTTTCTTCTTGTTTGAGAATAACAATGAGTATTAATGTAAACCAGAGGCTATTAGTAGGGAATGACTGCCCTTACTACTTCCTAAGCTACAAGTGAAACAGCAGCTAACATTGGGATATTTAAGAATAAATTAAAATCCTCCGTGAACCATTAACATGCTATATGAACAAGTAGAATTGCAGTGTATCTTGATGGTTTATATGCATTCCCAGTGATTTCCTGCTGCACCTTTCTTCAGCATGAATAGGGCAAAGAAATTGGGACATTTTGAGTGAATCACAGAGAAAATTCTGTTGATTAGAAGTCATAAGGTATCTCTCTCCCATGGTATTATATTTTATCAGTCCTGGCAGTCCTGATTTCACATTATTGTGGAAAAAAATTGTCACAATTAAATTATGTCTTCTCACGAGGGTAGAAAAATGTTCATAGGATAAATAGTTCCCTAGATTGCATGTTGAAATCATAGGATTTTTAACTTTGAGTGTTGATATGGAAAATGAATTAAAGGAGCCAGAGGTTGCCATAAATTTTCCCTGCTACCAAGCTTAATGTAAAAAGACAAAAGTAGGTGATATGAAGCTTCCTGGCCAGGAAAACTGTTACCAGTCCTTTGAGGACAGTTTTATTATTCCCTTATGTCTAAAGGTTGAGACATCGGGAAGAATAATGACAAGACTGTCACTGAAGTCACCAATTAAATGGGAAAAATGCCTGCGTTAACAGTTTTAAAATATTGAGCATTTAAATCCATGGGATTTGGAGGGGGGGGGTTGGTTTTGGTTTTGTTTCTGTTTTTGTTTGTTTGTTTGTTGGGGGTTTTTTGTTGGTGATGGGGTTTTTTTGTTTGTTTTTTTGGTTAGTTTTTTTGTGTTTGATTGGTTTGGTTTGGTTTGGGGTGTTTGGTATTCTTTTAGGCTGCAAACCATGCTAGAGAAACCTTTCAACAGAGAGCTTTATTTTTATAGAACTGCCAAGCTGGTCTTATTCTTCCCACCACAAATTTATTTGTAAGGCTGCTTTAGATCACACTGTTATTATATTTTTTTTTTACCTGAAATGTTCTAATTATATTAAAGAATACAATGAAATTTTCATTAAGACTCTAGATATAATGATTAAGGGTAAAAAAACCCTCTGTTGTGAAATTTTTCTGAAAGTTATATTGTGCTTGAAATGGGAAATAATCCAAAAAAATTAACTATGGCATAATTTACAGAAGAAATCAGTCTAGATAGATCAAAACTGCTCCTACTGTCTTCATCATCAGTGAAACTATCAAACTGATCAAGGTACAAATATTTGTTCCTTTTTTTTTATAATTGTTTGAAACTCAAGGCACATACATCTAAGTGTCTACAAAAATCACTTTCAAAAGAACAAGTCACAGTAGGATTTCTAGTATGCTAGGCACTGTTCACTCTGTCTTTAAAACATATATAATGGTAACTTCTACAAGGTAAACCTCTATTTTCATTACATATCCTGCAGGATAGGATGCTTGATTTGATAGGTGAGTACACTGATCCAGCATGGCAAACCCAATGTTCCTATATTCCTTCACTGTTTTTTTTTTTTTTTTAATTAAACACTAAACTGCCATGTAAAAGGAGACTTGGCAAATGCCCTCAGTGAAGAGATGAAATTCTGAGACAACTTTTAAGAAGATCGATGTTGCAGCACTGTGCAGGTAACATCATAGGAGTTTTACAATAGAAGCGCTACATCAGTTTTAATTACCTTTTTTAATTTTTGTTATTCACACAGACAAATTTGTCATCCGTTCTCAGTTGTGGAAGAGTAGAAGAGCTGCTTATGGACAGAAAAAAGAGCTTGAGTCAGCATTTTGTCCTTTTTTTCTTAAAGTATTTCAGTATAGCCTGGGGTAGCATTATAATGAGGCATGTTACTGTTAAGGGAATAATGTAGCATCTCCTATAACTCCAAGTCTCAGGGGATAAAAACTATTTCTCATGACTGCTACCTATCAGGTACAATTCTAGAAGGAATTTTTTGTATATCCCATGCCAAAACTACCTTTTTAGGCTATAAACTAAAGATTCACTTTGCTTTACTCTTTTGTTTCATGTTCCTATTCATCTTATCAGATTTTTGTGGCACTGAACATCAAAATCCATCTCATGATTTTTTTTCTTCCACATGAGCATAAGTCATGAAAAAAACAATAATGGAAATAGAATAGGGTATCATGAACAACAGATTTTTATGGACCTTTGCCATTAAGTCTTGAAACAATGGTCTGGGGCTGATCAATCCTGGTATTAGATCACCATAACCATTCCCAGAGTTTGTATATTTAAAAGGATCACAAAAAACTCCAAAAAATCTGAACCAAAAAACAGTCAAAGAAGAGAAAGTTCAAAAAGGAGATCAGAAGGCTTCAATTCTTTCAGATTATCACGATGAGAATATGACTTGATTAAAGAAAAAAACTTATTTCACAAAGCAGAAATATTTGATACTATAAGGGCAATAATTTATTGATAAAATCGGTAATAAAAATAAGGAAAACAAACAAGTCCAAATAAAAAATAAGGTATTCATTTAAGTGATATGAACCACTGGAACAAAATACCAAGGAGAATATAAGATTTTTTACATTTATGTTGCAACTTGAAGTTTTAGGATTTTTGGAGGATACTTGGAGTTAATGGTTTTGGAAGCTAGAACATGCCTATAGGGTGACCGACTTTGACTGTGTACATATTATGTAGGGCCTTCCATTAATCTTTATTTGAAATGGGCCATATTTTTAATGATAAAAATATTACTTTAAAAATATTTAAAGTGCTTTTATAATCTGAAAGCAAAAAAAAATAAAATAGGACCTCAGGTGGCTATAGTTCACCCTTCAAGTGACATAAGAGACAGTGTATGCCTTTTAATCAGCCTCTAGAAGTTACCCTAAGACAAATTTCTTCTAGATAAAATATTAACAAGGGTGGTAAAAAATCAAGTGAAAGTTTTCCCTGCAGAAGAAGCTTTAAGCAACACAGTGCTTCAGCAGAGGATTTCCATTCTGAATGAAGTATAGGAGGGACAGGCGTCATACTGAGGAGCTGTCTTAAAAGATACCCTGCTGACACATCTGACTTTGGTGGGAGGTTTTTCTCCTTTTCCTACCACTCATCAGAGGACTGACCATTTGATGACTATGTTTATGTTCAAAATCCGGAAAATGCCTCAGAATATACTTTATTCTGAATAACTTCAGGTTAGGATTGTTAATTGGGGGAATGTTCATAGTGTGATTGAAGGAAAAAATAGCTGTGAAGCCTGTCTTGAGAATCAAATTCATCTTTTTCTATTTTGAATATAGGTAAAATTTTGAAATTATTTTAAAATGAGGTTTTGTTCCATTTTAAGTTGTATATGTTGGATCCTTTGCTCCAGCTCTGTGAAAGTGTCATATTTAGCACACCAAAGGCATGCACTGTTTTCTTTCCTACGATCAGAGCAAACATAAAAGGATTGTCCTTTGTTGGTCCTGAGCTACCACTAATTTTATTGCTCTGACCAAATTCCTCATCTATAAGAAAAGATTGATTGAAACGCAGTCTGTTGGCTGTAACTTTTCCTGAATTTGGAAACTGACTTCTGTGACATTTAAATATTGTAAGGCTGTTTGAGCACCTGAAGCATGTGAACTAAAGCTTATGTCACTCAGGTTGAAGTCACAAAATATAAGCAGTTCTTTTCTCCCTATGCCATCACAGGTAGAGGTTTGAGAAACCAACATTCTCTTATTTAGTGTGATTTGCTGGTTTGTAGCAGACAGCATCCAGTATCTACTATATTATACTTCATATATACTTCTAACATCATATGTTAGAACACACAAATACTGAAGAGGATTCCTTCTGTGCTGTCAGTGATTTGGAAACAGAAATGCCATATTTGACACAGAATGATTCTTCCAATCCGTTCTTTTTAAAGAGTTCACACAAAGAATCACACAGAATGTTCTGAGTTGGAAGAGATCCAAAAGGATCTCCTGGCCCTGCACAGGGGAGCGTCAAGAATGACTCCATGTACCTTAGAGCATTGTTAAAATGCTTTTTGTGTTTTTTTACTCTTTTGGGGTTTATTTTTTGAATCTTGTGTCTTTTAGTGCCTCTCAATTTTGTTGTCAACATCTTGAACTTATGCTAAGCATTTGTCCATCTATTTAACACAAAACAAGTAATGGTTTGATAAGAGATGAGTTACTGGCTTCATTAAAGGGGAAACAGATGAAATGCATGGTTTCTCATGCATATATAGCATCTAATGGTCTCTTTGTGTCATGACCTCTGTAAGTAACTAGAATAATAGCCACCCATTTTCTATATAGCGAGTCAATCCAATTAACCTTTCACTCAGCTCCTCACTGTAGTTTCTTTCTGTGGCTCAAGCGAATTTTTTCTTGATGTGTTAGTTATAGTAGAAGCAGTTTGCTAACATCTCCTATGAGATTTATGTGTTGTTTTAACCTTATTTTACTCTGTGCCCTGCATTGCAGTCCCCATTGAGAACTCCTGCTATGACTACTGTGGGTACACAGACTGAGAGCAGAAATTATGTGAGGTGAAGACGTAGCTACAGCCAGACATCTGACCATGTGGCTAAAGGATCCAGAAATCACAGGACAAGGGTCTGCTGACTCTATTTCTATAAAATCTAAGCTAAGAAAAAATTCTTTTTGAACTTCCAAGTCTAGCAACTCTTTCATAACAACTATTTTATAAAAACTCTTACTCAGAAAGTTGAAAATACATAAGTCATTAAATTAATTCCTAGTTCCTAGAAAAGTAGTATAATACAGAAACTTAAACTGTAATATTTATGATGAAATAAACCACTAGTGATACATGCTCCCAATCCACTAACCCACACAGACATTTATCTGAAAGCCTCCATAGTTTGTTTCAGAATCCTTATAAATAGGATGGATTATTGAATTTCATCTTACTGTGTATTTACTATGAACACTAAATGCTGTTAATATATATCATCAATTCCAAAGTTCAATCTTCTGAGCAAACATGCTACTTTGAACTTCGACATTTTTCTGTGTTGACAGCACTGACCTTTATCAAGCAAAGCAACTTCATTAAAATTAAAATTAAATATTTGAGATGTTACACTCACAGCAAAAAGAGCCTGACTTACTGAGGACAAATCACTTTCGATTTCTTTGTTGGTGTTGATCATGTTGTGTTGTTGATAAACTAAACAAAAGGTCTTTGCGAGCAGAGATGCACACAGAGGGAAGGCACGCGGCTCAGCCCAGGACTGGAAAACCACTGCTGGTTCAGCTAAGGAAGCCAAAAACCTGCAGCAAGGTCTACATCCTGTTGTTTACAGCAGCAGTCAGGAACCTGTGCAGCATCACGTTGCCTGATCTTTACCATGTCAGTAAAATGGTGTGTGTCTTTCACCGACCTGTGTCCATTACTGTGCTTGCCCACTGATGAAGTTGAGATATTCAAGAACCATCTGAGCACAAACCTGTGCAATATTCTCTAGGACGACCCTGATTGAGCATGTAGGGTGAAACAGATGATCCCACTGTGGTTCCTTCCAATCTTACTGATTCTGTGATTCTGTGATTCCATGATTCTGTGATTCTTCGTTGACCTGGGGATCATGCTTCCCCTGTGCTTGCAGCCCTGGGCGTGCTGCACACCACACTTCCTAGCTCAAATGTGGAGCCCAAACTAACGAAGATTGTGGCTTTTCGTGATTTTTTGTGAAATGCTCCTCTGTCACTCACTCCCTGCCCTACTCATGTACTCCACACAGGGTATGGAGTCCCCTGGAGAAGGCCCAAGGAGAAGAGGTTTAGAAACCAACAAGTAATGTTAAGGCTCATTTCAAGAAGCTGCCCACTGGGATGGTCAGGATCACAAGCCAGAGCAGCTCACTGATTCAAGCAGAGGACAGAGGAACTGCTAAAGTATTGCCTACTTAGGTTATGCATGCCAAATTTTGGTGGGTCTGAGTACGCCTGAGAGCAGGATGTCTGGAGTCACCTTAAAATTACCCACACACACATACAGACACCCATGTGATCACTGCAGGACACTGAACCAGAGATCTGCAGTGAGCCACTGACGGTGTGTGTGCACCTGCATAGGTGGGAGGATAATTTCAGGGGGAATAAGGTCATCTCCAAAGTCCTTTTCCCAAGGCAACATGATTTTTGCAGGAACAGAAATATGTGTTTGGAAATATGTAATAGAGTGAGTTTCACACAGGAAACATGAATTCTTTTGATGACAGAGTTATTTGTTAACACTTTCTCTTTGCTTGCAAAGCTTCAGACTCTGGATATGAAAAGGGGGACAGAAATTATTTGCAAGCAGTTAGTACCAGAGGGGCAATGAAGTACTAAAGGGCAGAACAGGTAAAAGATATGCAGTAGATTGCTATTTGCAAGCATTTTAATGCACTGTCTATAAAACGACTCACAGGAGCACCACATAACCTGAAAATATTCTTGCTCAGGTCCAAAATGGTAGATAATTTTAGCATCCATGTCGTGTTATATGCTGTCCAAATATTTCCAGAAGATTAAAGTTCCACCTTAATCTAAGGTCCAAGTGAACAAGAGACTTCTTTTTTTTGTGGATTGAAAATATTTGGGACATGTACTTGAGTTCAAAAGTATAGACTAGAGATATAGTCAGAAGTCCATTAAGACTGATTGCATACGAAGTGCTTTTTGGATTATACCCTGAGGCAGAACTACTCAGAGGAAGGCGAGGAAGCTAAACACAGGCCATGTTCTTTGGATCTAAAAGTTGAGCAAATATCCTTATAGTGTCATTATTTGTCCGCATAAATAAAGGAAATAAACATGTAGATATAAAAGCCACTAGCTTATTTCCAGTCTATGTTACAATGGATTGGGGTTTTTTTTGTAATCAGAAGATATGGCTACTGAAATAATTAATAAATTTTTTTGAAAAAGAGAATTCAAAAAAATACAGGAATCTGAATACTTTTGTTGGTTCTTTGTCCTGCTTAGCAGGCAGCTTTGCTTCCTGTTCCACTATTCCTTCATTGACTAAATTCTGAACATATTAAAGACAGCACCCTGTGGATTTTTCCTTCACATGAGCACATATCTGATTGGATTCTCAGGACTTACATTTATTGCCTGTGTCTGTAACAGGAGATTAAATGTACCAAGATCTGCCCTCTGGATTGAAGCCTGAGACAAAATGGTCTACTTTAAAAGCTCCTAGCTTTCAAAGTGAACTGACCATGATCAAGCTACCTGTTTGGAAGTTTCCTGGGTCTACTCTTAAACAGCACTGGGGAACTGTTTGTTGCCCTGTGAAACCAAGCCAGGCACATCTAACAATTTAATGGGATAGATGATTGCAAGCTAGTGCTCATTCTCTGATGTTGAATATAGGGGTATGAGTGTGCCTTTCAAGTCAGCCAACAGCCCAGACTGTTGCTCCTCTTGGCTGCTTGAAGGAGATATGGAGCTTTTGCTGAAGCTGGGCCATTAGAGATAGAGAAGAGGTCATCATGCGGGCTGAGTCTGTGCAGTGTTGGTACTAAATGTATTAGTGGACTTAAGTATCAACATCTGTTGATGTTTCTGTTGTACTTTCAAAATTCGCCTCAGAAACAATTGGGAATTCATTTGTTTCCAATTCTCTTTTTTTTTAAAAAAAATCTCTCCTATATAGAAGTCTCAGCACAGGACTACCCTTTTGAATATATGAACAGGCATCTCGCAGTTCAGAATCTGGCTTTCTCTCAGGTTAGTCACGAAATCCTAGCTGCTGGACAAAGAAATACATGTCTACTTGGAAACCCTCTCCTTTTTCATCTGAACATTCATCACTACTTTTTCTTTCTTTAAATAACTATAGCAAGCTTTAAAAATGCCTCGATTTTTAAACTGAAGAGTAGCAGGCAAAGAATAGTTTTCCCCACAAATTTTAGTTGTGTTAAAAGCTGAAACAGAGTATTACCAGGAGGAAAACTAAGGAAGTAAATGAAAAAATTTGTTTGATCAGTGTAAAAATTGGTTTATGAATATGATTATCCTTATCTCTGGGATTAAAATGTCAGCATTTATTTTTCTTAATGTGCAAATAACTCCAAGTAGAATTATTTTTACTGTGATTTTCTATTCACATTCCTCCATGTCTGGGAGAGAAGGAGAAAGACTATTTTAAAAATAATTGAAATTTCTGAGCTGGCCAGAAGACCTTAATCAGGAAACTCACCCTTTCTCCTCCCTTAACATTAGAGAGATTAATTTTTAGTAGCTAAATATGTCACCAGAGTAAAGCGTTCATTTCTGCCTTCCAGTACTGATTTACATACAGAAAACATTATGCCAGCAAATGCTCAGACAGAATAAAGATGTCTGACTAAAAGAACCCTTTTAATTTTAACAATGTGTCTCATATAAGCTTTATACTGACAAAGCCATAGAGTACAAAAAGCATAAATGTTAGGTGTCTATCTTGAAGACAGCTACAAATGAAGTAGTGATTTTAGACTAACTTGCAGGACCGCTGGTGTGTGAGTCATCTGTTGGCTTTGAGGTTGGAGTTTTTGACATCTCAATTATGTTTGCCTGTGTTTGCTATAAAAGCAATCTAGATCAATAACTCAAATGGAGATGTCTATCTCATGGCTCCACCTGTCACTAAAACCCAGAATAAAATCCATTTGCTCTCTTTCTAACATTATTCAAATTATTTGATTTTATGTCTTTGAATATATTTTCTGTGAAAATAATAAATAAGATTATATTAAAGATATCTATCTGGTAATGCTTTATGAGACAGTTAAGGAAAGGTCCTAGTGCATTAAATAGCACAAATAGATAGAAAAAGCATTATTAAAATGGGAAGACACAAAGTAGCATATCCCACTTTTTGCTCTTTACTTTTCAACTGTAATATTGTCTATTTTTAAAAAAGAGTATAATTACTGACATATGAGAACAAGTAAATATTCTTCTCTGAATGTAGCAGAGTATCTTATTGCAAAAATAAGCATGGAAATGGTGTCATAATTGAGTCCGAGCAGAAGCAGTGGAGGCACAGATACGTACTAAGGCTGATTGACATGTGTTAGACTTCTGTTTTGGGTGAGTTTTGGACCTGTCCTTGGAAACACCAGTTCTGCAAGAGGGGTGCAGATAATTGCATTAGATGCCAAGGTCTGTAACAAATATATACATTTGTTCAGATTACTTTTATTTCTGCTTCCACTTACTTTACTTGGTAAAGCTAAAGGATCAGTCTGGATAAAGGGTACTATTTTGCCTATCCACTGCAAAAGAGGAGACTGCAACAAAAAGACAGCATGGGTAGGAGAAAGGCTTGAATATGATGGCTGAAATTACACTGCTGCATATGTCTGGTTTTTTTCCTACATATCACAATTTTTACATCTGATGACATTTTAGAAGGTTTGCTGTTATTCTGAAGATGACATGGATTCTGAAAGTTTAAACATGGAGAAGACTAATATGATTAGTTGCAGATAGAATGCAGACAAGAACAGATAGGAAAACTGTGTGAGAAGGGCAGTAGTCAGTTCCTGTCTTTATTAGTTAGTCCTTTTCATCCTCTATGTACCCATCTATTCAATAGTTAAGCTGAGATATGGATCCTTATGCAGTCATGCCATCTAGTCAATTATCATTAGTTCCAGCTCTTATTCAAAATTTCTTTCCTGAAACAATGAAAGAGTAGTAATTCACTACTCTTTAAACATAAGAGTATATCATAAGGAGTACTAATAATGCAAAGTGAAAATAACAGCACTGAAGTGGAAAAGCAAAGGAGCCATAGATCTAAATACATGAATGAAAAATAATTTATATTAATCCACTTCTGGTAATAAATGTCATTACCAAAATTATTATGTTCTGATATGAAATATTCATTATCCATATATTTTCCCTTACCAGTCCAACAAACTGTAATCACAGTTCAGGCCTTGTGAACAGGACAATCTCAGAATCCCCAAAGATATTTAAGCAAGCAAGTACACAGTCTCTTGGCTCTATGTGTGTTCTCTACAACTTCACCAAAAATCTTTATTGAATAATATGAAAAAGCTTCTTTGTATCACCTTGCATGACAAAGTCTTCATGGTAGCAAGGCAGTCTAGTGACTGACCAACATGCAGAAACCATCCACACCATTGAGAGAGAGCTCCTCTTCCTTTCTCTTTCAGTTCTGTTCTGCGCATATTGTTCTCTTGTTTCAGTAACTTCAGAAATGTCCTTGAAAAAAAATGAATATACCAACTTTCACTGTATCTCAGCTTTCCTTTTTGGTAACAGATGGGACAACACTCCCTTCTTCTTTCTGGGGCTGCTCAAACTTCTGAATACATCTGAAAAAAGCCAAAAGGTCCATGGCCATTCTTCCTCTCATTTCCTAATAAAGAGGTATGCTCCCTACCCTCCAGTACTTCAAAGTTTATTTTATTTATGCATAAATAATTACATATTGCAATTATTTAGTTTGTAAACGCAGTAAATTGGCTTGAAGGAAGAATAAGATGAAGGAATAAGTATTATTAGCGGAAAGGTTGACTAAATGATCTGGAATGCTGACCTTGAAATCATGAGTATTCCAATAAATATGAGAGTTTTGCTCTTCTGGAAAACATAGGAATAGAACAGAGGACTATTGGCTTCTTTTTTCCTATCAAAAAGTTGTTAAGATTACAGCTGTTTGAAGGCAACATGACTAAATCTTCCTTTTTTTGAATCCAGCCAGTGGTTAAATATTTATAGCAAAATCTCAGCTTAAAGAAAGCTCATGTCTTGAAAGACAGAAAAGTATACTAGCAATGCTGAATCCCAGGCATGATCCCTTCAGTCCCAAGTGCAAAACGAAATGACATCATGCTGGACTGCAAATACGTGACGCTGTTCAAAAAATCATTTATAGAATCAGCCTAAAAGGATGAAGGATAATCTTATTCTGGCTTAGTTATTGTCAATCCTCAGTTATGAGTCTGAACTGCTAATTGATAAAAGCATATTGAAATTTTAGGTGGAAAACCCACCCTTTGATATTGTTATTAAATGCTATGAGTTTGACTGACAGCATAGAGGGCAGGTGGTAAGGAGTAATGAAGAGTTTATACTCAGTGGTATTGTGTTCGAAAATTATAGACAGGAGTTTTAATGGGTGTCGATAGCTGGGAGTTCAAACCAATTCAATTTTCTTGCATGCGTTTTTAGAGTAGAGCCTAGGAATTTTTATTGTTAACAGGAGCAAAGAGTAATCACAAAAGAGTGGCCCAGAAATATCTTGAGGTACAAAATATTCCCATACCTCTTAATGGTTGTAATTAAGTTTCAATGAGGAAATTAATTATAACTAGTTTCATTAGATGAGACAGAGAACCTAACATTACAATATTCAACCTACCTTCAGTCAAAATTTTTCCAGCAACAAAACATGTTAATGTTATTTGCAATATACTATTAATGTAC
Source organism: Callaeas wilsoni (assembly GCA_013398955.1). Classification (NCBI taxonomy): domain Eukaryota; kingdom Metazoa; phylum Chordata; class Aves; order Passeriformes; family Callaeidae; genus Callaeas; species Callaeas wilsoni. The sequence goes on from VWPU01008508.1 coordinate 109,708, forward strand.
AGCCTCCATATGCATTTTCCCTTAAGAGAGTTTCTTATTCATTTTAAAGATCATTAAGCAGGCCAATGATTTTCAAATATATATTCATGTTTATGGATGCTAATTATTTAGGTAAAACTTATCACTTTCCTCTTGTTCTTTCCATGAATGTTCAGTTCTGAACACCAGTGCTCCTTGCAGGGCTAGGGAATCTATTGAGTTACTTAGAATTATTTTGATTTCTATAGCTAAGAGTGAGCTGATGATAACAGCTACAGCCTCCTACTTATCTAACCTAATGTTTTAAGGATAAAGCAGTAGCCCTGTTTAAGTCAATACATGAATCAGGTAAATCATGTGAAGCTGTTATATGATCCATTCTGCGCATGATGTGTGTCAACAATTTGATCTAAAGTGTCAGCTAAGGTTTCTGCAGTGTTTGTGTGGGAACTGATTCAGTATTTATGACCAGGAGATGCTGAAATCTTCTTGCATTTTAGAAAATGACTTTTCTAGGTTAACTGGCAATCTTACAATAAACTCAAATGGAGGATTATAGATTCCTCAACTGATTTACTACTACCAGAAGGGAACTGATGTATTCAATTTGGCTTACCCTAGTTTAAAATATTGAATAATTTTGAAAATACTAAATAACATAGAATAATTTTGAATATTGAATAATATTTATAATATTGAAAAAATATTGACTAATTCTCTCTAAACAGAAGGCTCTGATAGTGAGATCGCTGAATTGTGTTCAGCCTCCTATTAACTTTAAACTTCCTTTGTAATTCTGTGACAAATTCACAAAGTAATTTAATTGAATTTGTTCCAATGCAGATTCCTAAATCAAGATTTAGGCATCACTGAGAACCTTGAAACTCACTGTTCTTAAACTACGTGTATCTGATATCTTAGGGGGTACAGAGGTGTTTGGTACACAAATAATCTAAATTCTGCTTAGGTTTATTGATATTTCCTTTAGTAGGTGTGAATATTTACCTTCCTGGTACTGAACAAAACCTTCACTACCCACAACTCGAAGCCCTAGAATCTTCACATATTAAGGTTTCAGTTGCCTATATCTTTAGCTGTGTTTTTTTTAAAGTGGTTCTTTTGACCCTAGGTAGGGATAGGAGACATCCATTCCTTGACCCAGAAATCCCAATTCCAGTTGGCAAGAAATGTTTTGTGTGAGAAAAACATAAGCTCTCTCTAGCCTTCCATACTGAAGTCTGCAACAGGGCTGGATAAGACGGGGAAAAAAATCTCTTGGGAACAGAGAAATGAGAGGGGTCTTGAAAATGCAGATATATACAATATATGTCCTGAGGTGTGATACTAGGTTTCCCAAGCCAACTACTTCTAAAGATGCTTACTTTTTTCTCAGCCTGGAGAACATACTAGTGATACATCCACCCAATTTGTGTGCATTGTGAATTGTGATCTTTGTGAAAGACAGCACTGGCCTGTCTTGAATCTCCAAAGAGAGACGGGATAAAAAAAAAGTGGCTGAATTGCATTCTGGTCTAGAATAGGTGCATCTCCTGAGAATTTTCTATTTCTTTCTAAATTTTTCAAATCATTAGATTCTGTGATTTTTGTTTGATATAAAGGAGGTTTTTATTTTTCCTCTATTCTTTTTAGGAATCTGACCACAGAACTTAAGGCTGAAGATTTCATTTGGTGACAAGAGTTCCAAAATATTTTCTACTGAAACATTTAGCAGTGTCACACTGGTACCTTGGTAGAAGTTCCTTTTGTTTATGACTTCATTTAGTTTTCCCCATGTTGCAAAAAGCAATTAAGAAATTATGAAAATGAGGAATGATGTGGGAAACATTAGCGAGAGACAAATAAAATGTCTTGCTCTAAATGCATTGTGCTTCCCTATTCTGGAAAGATGGAATATTAAGGAACTCTTTGTAAAGGTTCATGCCTAAATTGATTTTTTAAAAAAATAATTATTAGTAGTCAGTTTGCTTAAATTACACAACTTTAAAAAAAGCGATGCTGTCTTACAGTTCAAATCTTCAAAGTAAAAGCTGTTGTTTAAGGGGTGCTTGATTTCTACTGACTTCAAAGGGAACTGAAATATTTCAGCATCACAGTGGTTCCTTGGTTCTCATATGAAAATTTTTAAAGCTGTCTAAAATCCTAACTCCCGTGAGAGCAATTAAGCCCAAACAGCTTTAGGTATCTGGACTTTAGGATAAAGTCTACTTCCAAGTGTTGCTTTCCTTGGGAAAAAAACCCCACATATCTTTTTCAGTGATTTAATGTGTCTATTTCGGCCTGGCTGTTCACTAACTACTATAAAATCACTTCTGTGTTTTTAAGAAAATGCAGCTGGACTCTCTCATCATAGGTTTTATCACTGTGTCTTGTGGAAATACACTTGAGCAATTAAATTAACGCATAACAGCATTGAAATGTAACTCCAATTACTCTCAAAAAAAACATAACAATGGAAAGCAATGGAGCTGGGAATAATGACGTGATCCTCTGCATTTTTGAGATTTTGAGTACAGTTGCTCTCAGAAACAATTGATGAGCAATTACATCTGAATTACTGTATTGAACACAATAGAAAGAGATGCTGTAAGCCTGTTCAAGTCAATAGAGCTCCATATGGGATGAATTTGACCTATTCCATATGTTATTTAAATTTCATAAAATTTGTATTGTTTGACAGTCTTTATGTACCGTCTAGCATTATTACATTTCCTGCCTAAGGGATAAAAGTAGGTTGAATGTTTTGTTTCCTTTGAAGAGAAACAATGCAACAGGTGATTGCTCTTTTCCATTATTAGTCTTCTCTTTTAAAATTAACTTATAAAGTTTAGTTTCTTAGATATTTTAAGCAGAGATTCTTCAAGTGCAGTGTAAAAAAAGACCAACAGTATCATTTTTAAAATACAGTAAAATAATTTCTGTCCAGAGACAAATGGAAAAAGAAAACTAAGCATTATTTTTAGCATAAAAATTTCATATAAGTTTGCTCTCTTTTCAAAAAGGGAACTTCCCTGAAGAAAACAAACCCAGATCTACTAAAAATTTTATGCTTATGTCTACTGCAGTGGCTTGCCTATTGTTGTTGACCTAGCCTGACTCAGTCAGAGGAAAGAGTCCACCATCAGAAATCATATCTCAATCAGACCTCAACTGGATAAAATGGTATTGAGATCCATATACCCTAGTATTAGATCAGCTTTATGTGTAGACTGTTACAGAATCAGAATGTAATCACTGAATAATTAATCTGCACCAAGAAGGATTTAATGATAGTAGGTGCAGGGACTATCTGATGTCCTATCAATCTAAACAGACCTTCAGGAGCTGGAAAATTCGGAAATATTTATAGATACAGCACAAAACCAAAGAACGTTTGTTTCATGTTACAGTGGAACCAAAATTAAGCCCTTTTTTGTAATATCAAATGCAAAATATGTACTATAACTAGACATGAAAATTAAAGGTCTGGTTTGCTTACTGCTCCCTGTTGGTATTTAGAACATAGGACACAATTTAGCAAAGCTAGTGCAGGAAGGAAAAGAATGTGAAAGTCTAATTTTCTGGGCAATTTCCTGTTCTATAATGTTTTAATTCTATGCTTTCTATTTGCCTTGAAACAACATGGAACACTGGCACAGAAGGTAGAAAGACTAGAAATACAGCTACTTCTTACACCCCCTTGTTTCTTCGAGCACGAAAGCTCCCCCAAATACTACATCCTGCCTGAGCAGATGCAATTACACACCGAGTGGTGCACAAAGTAGAGGTTTCCATCAAACCACACATACGAGTGAAGATAAGTATGTGTGTAATGTTGGGAGGACCGGACTTGAAACTTTTCTAGCTACTGACATCTTGAAGGCACAATTTTATTTCTATTATACCTGCTATTTGTAGTGGAAAAGCTGTTATTTTCTCAACGAAACAGTGCAGAAAACAAGTGACTATAGCCAAAGTTTTCATTGGTTTAAGTTGGAAAGAGAAGTTTAAAAAACTATTACCTATTTGAAAATAAATCCTTGAAATGGACACTTGCTTTTAGAGCTTTTTCCAGTACACACTAAAATAAAACACTCAAGAATGCCTCTGTTGTGATGACGAGCCTGCTGCAATAGGCAATGGCATATTAGCTGTCCTAAATGCAATATCCTACCTAGGGCTACAATTTATGAGTTAGTATTTAGACAGATTAGAAATGTTCATGATATGTTTGGCTAGATGACATTTAAAATGATATTTCATTAATTATGACAAGGCTGACATTCCCATGACTGTTTGTTTGTTTGCTTCTTTTTCCAGGCTCTGGGTAGGAATGGAAGAAAGTGGAAGACATGATCTAGGACAACCTAGTTTCCTGCCTATTGGAAATGAAAAATACATGTCGCTATATCTAATCTGCAGGGATTTTCTTATTTTTTTTAGAGTACAAAACTGCCACATATAATCAGTGTCTGAATCAGTGGCTATTCTTTCTTTGTAAAGATAGAATGACTTTGAAATGAAGCCTCCTCCTACCCCTTTATTTCTCTGCCCTGGGCAGGCATTTATGGTTCAATGGGAACTGGAGCAAGAGGGAGTCTGAGCTCAAATCATCTAGGCTTTCTGCTGTCTAAAGCAGCATATTCTTCTTCGTTCACAGTGCTGAACTTAAGTAATCTGTGTCCCTTTATGTTTCCTGAAGTTTTTCCCTGATCTTCTAGCTGTGAAAAGTGTTAAGCACACACCACTCAGCTGAAGATAGATAAGACATCAAATTGAATGTACGGAAAAGTTCAGAAAACCTGTCTGCTGAGAGCATAACATGGAAGTAAAAATAAAAGAATGAAATTCAGGAGATAAATCTAGATCATCTATTAATTCCTTTTAACTGCAGGCAACGCTTGAAGTTTTAAGAAGTTTTAGAACCACTAAGAAAGTAATTTTTGTTGGAGAAGGATAAGAGAGGAAAGTTAGAAATAACCTCTTAGCAATGTAGGTTTTGATTTCTCATTTTGACTAATTACTGAACACAGTGTTTGTGACCACAGAGGACTGAAAGGCATGCCCAGGTTCCTCACTGTCTGAGAGAATCTTCAATCAGATTCTTCTGGAAGCTTCACAAGCAATTAAACCCTGAAGTATACAATGAGCAGTTGATGCTATCTTTTTCACTCTGATTTTCCACCTGACATGACAAATACCAGAGAGGTGTCTATTCAAGTTTGACCATTTGCTGAGCAAATAGTGTAGAAGTAATCAAACCTTGTTTATACAGATGCCTTTCCACATGGAAAACTGAATTTCAAGGGTATATTTACCTATACAGTTGGCATAATGGAAAAGAAAAAGATACAGCAAGGACTAAATGGGTGAACTATGCAGTCATGAAATGTCTCACAGGAATTTATTCTTCTATTTGCCATGTTCAGTGATGGGGAGAGCATCAAAATATTCTTTTCTTCCCTTTTTCCTGGTGAATTTTTTCCCATACATTATGACATCAATAATCTTCACTTTTGATTCTCGACGGTCACAGACAATAAATGGATATTTTGAAGCATTATATAGATAATATATGTGTTTAAGCAGAACTGGAGAAGGGAGGAGAAATCAGTCAGAATGCTGATCTAAGGTCGTTAAGCACTTTTACAGTCACATGACACAGAGGAACAGTCAGGCTCCTCCTGGCCCAAGGTCATACACAATACACAAAACAGCTGCATCAGAGAGTGCATTTACTTAAATCATTACTTCTGCAGCTACAAACTGGATAGGTCAGGTTACACTCGTATGTGCATTAATCCTAAAAGTAATTCAGGAACTCAATTCAGTTCTGGTATTTTCTTTTCTGGCATCAATGAAGCCCCTACATTTGTTGTCCATAGAGTATATCCAATTGCATTGTTTATGCACAGCAAAGCTTTGGTAGTTGGGGAATACAGGGGTGGTTTCTGTGAGCAGCTGCCATAAGCTTCCCTTATGTCCAACAGAGCCAATCCCAGACAGCTCCAGGATGGATGTGCTGCTGGCCAAGCTGAGCCATTCAACTGTGATGGTAGCACCACTGGGATAGCACAGCTAGGAAGGAGGGTGGGAAATGCACAACAGCAACTTCAGGCAGGGAGAGAATCAAGAATGGGAAAGAAGCCTCAAGGTCAGTGGAGAAGGAGGGCGCGGAGGTACTCCAGGTGCCAGAGCTGAGATTCCCCTGAAGCCCATGGTGCAGCTCATGGTGAGGCAGCTGTGCCCCTGCAGCCCATGGAGGACCACAGCTGGACAGATATGCTCCTGCAGCCCATGGAGGACCCCACACTGGAGCAGGTGAATGCCTGAGGGAGGCTATGATCCCATGGGAAGCCCACACTGTACCTGTGTACCTGTGAAAAGAGGAGCCCATGCTGAAGTAGGTTTGTTCACAGAACTTGTGACCCTGTGAGGGACCCATGCTGCAGCCATCTGTTCATGAAGGATTGTCTCCCATGGGAGGCATCCACTGTGGATCAGGGGAAGAGTGTGAGAAGTCTTCCCCCTGAGGAGGAAAGAGCAGCAGAAATAATGTTTTGCTGACCACAAACCCAACTCTCTGTCCCCCTCTGTCACTTGAAGAGGAGGAGGTAGAGAAATTTGGGAGGAAAGTTGAGCCTGGGAAGAAAGGATAGGAGAGGGGAAGGTGTTTTATGATTTGGGTTTATTTTTCATTAACTGGTTGGTAATAAATTAAACTAATTTCCTCAAGTTGTGTCTGTTTTGCCCATTAGAGCCTCTGGTGAGTGATCTCTTTCCCTGCCCTTATCTTGATCCACAAGCCCTTTGTTATGTTTTCTCTCCCCTGTTCAGTTAAGAAGTCAGAGGATGGCTTTGATGGGCACCTGGTCAACCCACCACACCAGTAATACACTCTAATGATTCTAATGAAGAAGAAATTTGCCCAAGGCAAGTTGGTAGGCAGTGGCACATCAGGATACAAAATGGCAGAAGCAGTTTTCTGTTTAAGCAGAAGTGCCTACAAATTCCAGTTACCAGCAACTTCATGAAAAAACTTCCTCTGCCAACAGAATTCTATTTTGTTTTATTCAAAATTTCTGCTCTGTTCATGCCAGGTCTCTCCTAATCACTTACCTTGGTGATATTCCAGCTCCAGGCCTGGCCTTTTCATGCTGGTATTGTCAGTGACGCTGGCTGACCTATCTTGTCATCACAAGGTATCTAATTTTCTCAAAGAATCAAGCAGGTTCACAGGGACAGAACATATTACATGTACTTGAGACAATAAGATAAGTATGGCTCATTCACATACAGTGAGTATCCAGAAAGTTAATGGTCATATTGCATAAACAGAAATTCTGTGTATTTATAGACAGGAAAATAACAAACTCACATGAGCCAAAAAAAGGGTACTTTATAAATAAAAGACTTCTTCCTGCTGTTATTCTAACTAAATACTAACTGGGACTATTTGTGATTCCAAGCCAGTATTCATTAAGCAAAATCTTAAGCTGTACTGGGCTTGTAATTTTAATTAAATAGTCTTTTGGTGTTGCACTTTCTTGAAGCTAGCTACTTCTATTACCTTTTCTAATTCTGAAGCTGAACAAAAGGAAAGAAGATTTTTATAACTAGTAAGAATGCTGTAGAATTTTTTTTCTCTGTGTGTCGATTAAAACGCATATTTGTAGCAACTCTGAGGAAGACTGCTGGAATGATCAGAAGAACAAAATAATATCTCAATGTTTTTTGAGCACCTTTTGAAAAGGATGCAGCTTTGGGAATAAGGTTTTTCATGTCCTTGAGTACGTAGTGTCAGAAACAAGAGCAGATTAGAGCCCCAATAATTTCTCAACCCTATTTTTTAATAAATTCTTGGATTGGTTTCTTTGGCATACAGTCATCAGAGACTGTGCAGGTTCTCATAGCCCCTGTGCTGGAGACAGTCCTTTAAACCTAACAGTGTCAACGGTAGGGAAATTTGGAAGATGGCTACCTTCAGATCCCTCTGAATGCAGTGTGGACCTCATCCTGTATTTCAGCCCACAGTAAGGATTTAGTTGTGCTTCTTTTAAGCATTTCTCACAGGTATTCATTATTTTTATTCTTCAAGTTTTCTCTGTTCTGATTTGCTCATAAAAGTTTTTAGCTCTTCAAAAATTAGTCTTTTAAAATACATTAGACATTTAATACATTTTGCTTATTCAGATTGTATGTGGTCTACCAGTAGATAATCACAACCACTTGAAGTTCAGCAACTAGCTATTAATTGTTTATTTTCTGATTACTTTGTTTTCCTCTATAAAAATAAAGCTTAATGTAAACACCTGTCCAAGAGTTTGTATCATATGTGATTGTTCCCAAGAAATATCTGTAAGGTAGAGACTGACTCCATGTTAGCAGTTCAACCATTCTTATTTTCTCACTTTCAGATTTTAAAATCTCAAAAGACAAAACAGAAAGAAAATAGTAATATTATCTCTACATATCATAGCACTGCTAACTAGAAAATAATAAGATCCATTCCTAGGGTCATGTGAGAAGGATTAGATATGAAACACAAAACCGTCTTCTCACATATGAAGCCTTCCTCAAGCACAATGATCGATGACTATAGTTGTGTTGAACTACGTACAGGCATGTTGTGATTTGGTTATATATTTGTTAAGCTATTTTTCACTGTGTCCAAAGTGAAGAGTATGAGACAAGAATTACTTTTTAAGTATGCAACAATCATACACCTGAGAGTGGAGAAAAGTGAACTTTCATGTCACGATGTGACCTTAGAAACACCTGGTATCCCATTCTAGCACATGGGCATCCAGAATGTTGATTCACAGAAGTAATGATGCCCAGTCCTGCTGGCTTCCTGTGCAACACTAGCAAGGAAGTTGTGATTGAGGCCCAAAAGAATCTGCTAACTTAAACTGTTGATTAAGCTTACAGAAATCAAAGAAAACAGAATAGGGACATCTTGATCTTTGTGTATTTCTACATCACAAGTACTTTATATTGGGTGCTACTTCAGATATGTAGCCTTGAACTGTGTCAGTGAATGTCACTCCATATTTTTCTATTTATCATTAAAATTTATTTCAATAATATCAAATCCAAGAGTTTCTTCTGCTGAGGATATGTTATAACCACCTGGCTAAGAATCAAGCTCATCTTTTCTTTGATTATTTAAGTATTTAAATACTTTATGGTGTTAAATGGACTGGTTCTCCACAGAAAATCAGGAAGTGATTTAAATTACAGGCATAGTTGTGGCAGACTCTGAAGAAGCAGCTTAAAATGAAATTCTCTCAAACAGAAGTAGAATGTGATTTCAGCTCTCCAATATTTTGGAGGCTATTTTAAAAAACACACTCTGAGAGATGAGCCACAGCACTCAGGTTCATAGGACGCCTATTTTTTGAACTTAGGTAGAGTTTATTTGGAATGCAAGACAGAAACTCTATTTTAAGATGAAAATAGTGTTCCATTAAAAAAAAAGTTTGTTAATTTATTAATATTTTCATGGTGTCTGAGCTTTTGATGTGTTAAGAAAGATCTCTGATAATTGTACTTAGATAAAAATTCTGGATGTTTCTGTTGATTTGCTGCAGATGTAAAAAGCACATAACCTGTAGTGAATTCAGTCCTGTGATGAGCTGGTAAATCTTCCTTCAGTATAAAATATTGTAAATTCAAGGCATGTTCAGCAGGGAATGTAGAAAACAACTAAGTTCCTCTGCAGTGTAGGATTCCCAGAGATATTGAATAATTGTAATTTCTGTTTCAAATCAAATTTCAAATCTTTCAAATTTGAGGCTTCTAGTCTTTTTTCAATCAGTTGTAATCATCAGTTCAGAACTGAAATGGAAGCATAATTAGGATTCTGAAAAGAGCCTAATTTAGAGAGAATTTATATTTAGTTGGACTTTTCCTATTGGATTTTGGTAGTTTATATAAGGCTCTCAAAGAAAGGTTCACTAATCTTGCCAGCAAGCAAAAAAGACCAGACACAAAACTGAAAGAAATTTGTTTTATCCTTTAGATCAAATGCAATTAATTGTATTGCACTCTGTGCAATGTCATGAAAGAAGAGCTTGAAAATAGTGAGATAATGTATTTTCTTTCATAAAAATAAAAGTTGGGTAATTATACAGTCTGTATAGTTTTGTAAAGTTTTGTAAATCTGTAAAGTTTTGGCTTCAAGCTTATGAAAGGCAGTCATTTATGTGTAAAGTGTTCATATTGGTGTAGTTTGACATCTGTGAGCTTAAAAAAATTCAGAGCTGAAATCTAGCTTCATCTAAAACCCTTTGACACTGCTCAGAAGTGTAAAGGGAACTGGAATGGGCAAATTGCATCTTCTTAAATTCCCTTGACTCTCCATATGTATTCAAAATTTCAGTAGAACCATAACATCGCTGTTTCATTTTTGCTTTCAGCATTCTTTCGAGTAATTTAGCCTTACTGACACGAATAAGTACAAAACCAAGAATTAAGTTCAAAGGCTTGAAAACTCAAGCAATACAGTATAAGATATAATACCCACTCATACGAACAAATCAATAACAGCTAATTTCTCATAAACCACTTCTATTGCACTACTGACACTGAAATAAATTTAACAAAAAAATTGCTAAATATTTTGAGTGTTAATTACAGTTCAGATCTTTGCCACCAGCACAAATAAAAACTTGATTAAATTTTGGCATTCTGACTATATATTTAACATCAATTGATCCTGTGAATATGTTCCTTTCCTCTTGGCTTCAACCAGGAAAGAATTTAAGAAATTTGATTTATGGACTGAAATAGCTTCTTCTCTTACCTTCTGCATGGCCAGATGATTCTTCTTTATGGAATATGCTTTTCATGAAGTTTTGGGAAAAATTAGAAGTGTTAGTGTCCTGTTTTCATCTGATATAAAGTGAATTGTCTTCCTAGAAGCTAGCACAGTTCTGTGTTTTGAATTTAATTTGAGAATAATGTTGGTAATACACTGATGTTTTAATTGTTGTTGAGCAGTGCTCACCCTCAAAATCAAGGACTCTTTAAGTTCTTGTTCTCTGCCTGTGAGGCAAGAAACTAGAAGGGAGCATGACTGGGAGAGCTGACACAAACTGGCCAAAGGGATATTCCATATAAACTACTGCTATTATTATGTTTTGCTTTCGATCAATGATTAAACTTTCACAGGTTTTACCATTTTTCCTCCCCATCCCACCAGAGGGAGGAAGGGAGTGGCTGCACGGTACTTAGTTGATGTTTGAGGTTAAAATGTGACAGTTGGGATGCTGTAATTCACGGAACTACATATCACAAGCCAAGTGAATAATTCACATTTTTATTGCTTCAGGCTCTCCTAAGACATTTTTAACTGCTTTTGATACCTGTAACATATGAAGCTAAAAAAATCTATTATGTTTCCATACTTTCATTAATACCTAGTGCTGTGGGGGAGAAAAAAAAAGTAGGCATTGAAATTAATTGATGAGATATCTTGGATTTTTTTCATAATTTTGAAGTATCATTAATAATATCAGTATATAAAATTATTTTAAAAAAGCAGATAAACTCTGCAGTTGTACTTTAAATTATAATTTTCTGGTGGGAAAAAATGAGATGAGGACAGAACAGATTTCCAAACATTTCTACGACACTGATTCTTATTAATTGCTGTGTTAGATAGTGTTTTAAAGCTTTAATACAAAATATACTTTTCCTGCTGCTATTATTTTCTATACGTACTTAAAAATCAATAAAATATTTATGACATTAAGGAAGATACTTAGGTCAAGGACTGCATTTGTGAGACAAATATTTATACAATCTATTTATTAGTTTGCATGTATACAAAAACAAATAATGTGTGAGTAAGCATAGTACACACACACTCATACACATGAGCTCATAATGTAGAGCTGACTCATCAGATAATTTTACATTACATATTGAATCAATATCTTACATGATAGGATATTAACAAGCAGAATTTGTTTTATATGAAAGGACATAATAGAACAAGATTCCAGAAAAATAAATAAAATAAATTAATAAATAAATTAAAAGGAAAAACTAATATCAAGTACAAAACCTAGATGTTAAACTGAAAAACAGAACTATTTTGCTCACTCTGTTTCAAGCCCTTCTAATACAGAATTATTTGTCTCTACTTTTTTCCATTTGTGTTTTAAATTCAAATTCAGGTCTGATGTTCTACCTAAAGATAGCCATTGCCATTGTCATAAGACTGCTGAGGAAAAGGGGAAGCAAATTCAATTCCAGATTAATTCTTTATATTTGTTACTTGAAATGTGAAAACCTTCCTGTTGATCTGTCAATTTTCACAGTAAAAACTGAACAAGATGAAAATCGAAGTCAGTAATAGTAACAAAATTCACATGCAATTTCACTCAAAAACTCAGCTTGCCAGATATCTAATTGACACACATCACAATGTATCAGTGGAGGAAAAAATAGAAAATACCAACCTTTCATATCCATTTTATCTCCCATGCATTGTTTAGATAACTATTTCTGGTATAATACTCGATAATTATTGCAAAGTACTGTATGCAACTGATTCCATGTGACTGCACTTATATTACATCACATAGTATTTCCTTATCTTTTGAGGCTTATGCCAGACATGCAGAGTCCAATGACTCTACCTCATTATATCTTGTTGGCTGCTAAGCTGTCAAGAAAAACCTTTTTGGTCAAAATTAATGTCTTGACACATCATCAAATTTATTACTCAATTTGTACTAGCCCATAGACACTATAGTCTTCTATTAACTAGCAAAATGTCTGTGCCTTTCAAAAATCTAATACACCTTAAATATTTATAATAAAAACAAATCAATCAACTTAAAATACTTAGACTCCTAGAAAATATTTTGTCTTCAGTTACCTGCTATTGAGCCTTCTCCAGATCTTCCTTCTCTTTGGAGGGAATACTAACACCTCCAAGTCTTTCAGCTGCATCTTCTGAGAAGACTGGCTTTACACTTCCATACCATTCACATCTGTTGGTGCAGTTCAACAGGCAGCAATTTTTGACAGCATTTAGTAAGACTGACAAAAAGAAATGACTACTCCAGGCTTAAAAGACCTGTGAGTTTTCTTTTTGGTTTGTTTTTTTTTTTTTTTTAAGAAGTGGAAGCTGGTCTTGTAGGCTATGGTACCTTTGGATTGAATCAATATTTCCTTTGATGTTTTCCCAGACCCTTTTTCAGATCCTGACTATCTGTCAATGCTAATCTTATCTCAATTCTCATTCCAGATTCTTATTCTCTTGCAAATGGCCATCCCATTCTCCATTCAGTGGTATATCTGCTAAAAACAATGTCTTTGTGCACTCAGCTAATTCAGTTTACTATAATCTTTATCCTCCTTCTTAATTTTGTATCTCTTTAATTTATGTGCTACAGAAACCACAGCTCCATTGCTGAATATTTCACTTATTACACTTAAGCATATTGCATCAAAATAATCCTGTTATAAACTACTAATGGAGGTAATTTCTAGTTCTAGAAAGTCCTATGCAAGTGTTCTATTTCATATGATTTAAGCAGTACTGCTTACACCAGTGGGAAGAGTTGCTGTGCAAAAAAGATAATCCCATAGGAAGCTCTTTAGTAATTTCAAACAAAAAGTAAGGAAAAAGACTTTGACTATCTGGGATCTAAGAGTCCTTGAAGAGTATTGTCTCAGATCAACTTTCCTCCCATTACATAGTGAACATAGCTTGGAACTCAGGACTTTTTATGAAGGCCACCCATTCAAAAGTGTGCACTTTTCTTCTAGCCTATTATAAAGACTTAGTATCAAATAATGTCTCATTTTTACCTGATTTAACTCTGTGGAGGTACTCTGAGTGGCAGTTATCCATGGAAGGCAAACTTCAGATCTCTCTTCTATTCACTTGCTGAAAATGGATTACCCTTTATTCTTAACAAAATGTCTATGTTAGCAGCTATGAGTGCTTCCACATTCGTATTTACTATATTTGATGGAGGGCTTTTCATAGAGACACAAGACATTTTTTTGCCATTTTAAGACAGCATGAAAGCTATCCTGGAGCATGCATTTCTCTACAACATAAATCCAAACTCTTTTTGAACAACTACTGTGCTTGAGTAGTTATGGAGTCCAGAAAAGCCTCATGGCAGTGATAAACTAAAAGCATGCTATTGTAGGGACATACTTTTGATTTCATAGAATTAAATTGAGAGATAATTCATCCTTCAAGAAAAAAGAGAAGACAACAATATCTAAGTGAGTAGAGAAAGAGTACTATATTTATTCTGTTTGTTTTGTAAGTAACTGATTTATGTCAACAGAAATTTGTTGGTGTTCTAGACCGAAACTTGGCTTAAAAGAACAGTGGGTATTTACATTGAGTAACCTAGTGTAAAATACCTGGTGTAAAATCTGGTGTAAAATACCACCTATACCTAATCCCAAAAAGCCATTATTTTTTAGAATATTTTCCATTTCCTCTTTCTAACTCAAATTACTTTTATGTGAGCCTTCCCAGATGAAAGCAGCAACTTACACAACCACATTCCAACAGCTGCTACACTAGAAAATATCAATAGATAAAAATATGTTGAATGACATAAAAATCAAACAGGAATGGACAGGGATGTAAACTGAATTCATAAGGTTGTAAGAAAATGTAAGAGAAACAGCTCTACAGACACCAAAGTCAGTGCAGAAGGAAGGGAAAAAAGTGCAGGAGCCAAGATTCCCCTGCCGCCCATGGTGCAGCCCATGGTGAGGCAGCTGTGCCCCTGCAGCCCATGGAGGATCCCACATGTGAGCAGGTGGATGAGCCCTGAAGGAAACCAGCCCATGGAGAGCCCACCCTGGGGCAGTCTATTCCCGAGGGACCTGTACCCATGGATGGGAACCACACCAGAGCAGTTCGTAAAGAACTGCTGCCTAGTGAGAAGAACCCATACAGGAGCAGTTCTAGTAGGACTGTCCTGTGGGAACGACCCCACACTACAGCAGGGAACCAGTGTGAGGAGGAAGGAGAGGTAGAAAAGAAGTGTTTAGGACTGGCCAAAATCCCTCTTCCCATCCCTCTTGTGGTGCTTGAGGAGGGAACTAGGTAGAAGATTTGAGAATGAAGTTGAGTCAAGATGGAAATGAGAAATGGTGAGACGGTGTTTTCAGTTTTGCATTTGTTTCTCACTATCCCACTCTATTTAAAACAAACAAACAAACAAAAAACCAAAAAACCTCAATAAATTAAATAAATCTCTGCCCGGGTGAGTTTGTTTTGCCAGTGATGGTAACTGGCAGTGATGTTAAGTGCTCACCCTGTCTTCATCCTGACATTAACTTTTTCATCTTAATTTCTCTCATTATTGTGTTGAGGAGTGTGAGAGAGGCTGAGTGAGGATCTCGTTGCCAGGCAGGGCTAATCTGCCACAATGGCACATGTCTCTCGGTCAGGAACTGTTTAATGGCCCCATTTTGGGCGCAGGCATAGCATTTATACTTTAGAAACTCCCAACATGAGACAATAAGAAAATCAAATGTTTTCAAGAGGTGTAGAGAAGATAAAGGGGGAAAATAATCACTGGGGACTCAGAAAAACTTACAAGACCATCAAGGACTGACAGGCACTTCATATATGCTTTTATTACTACAGATGTAGAAAATTGATGCTGTGTTTTGCACAATACAACCTGTTCTGACACATTTGTCATGTATGCTAACCACCTTCTATGGTGTTTCCTAGATTTCCCTGACTTGAATTCTTACCCCAAGAGGTGCTCTGATTTTGCCAAGACTGATTTATGCATTTCTCCAGAAGATACTAGAGTGGTTGTTCCTCTAGTAAAATCCTGGTCACCCCTTTCAGCATCATGAAACTGAGTTCTCTTTGCAGCTCCTGCCTAAGAGTTACTGAAGGACTTGACCCATAATTAGGTGGATTGCAGATACATTTACAAACCACAACATTTTAAACAACAAGAACAGATGTATTGTCTCTGTAATTACTGTGGAGAAATCAGGGATTATATTTGACCAATGAGCTAATATATCAATACATTCAAAGTGTTTATAAAGTGAAATACAAAGAAAACTTGTGCACAGAAAGATGAGAAACACTATCAGTTCAGAGGCATGTTCAGATCAGCACTGAAGAATTTGTACTTCACGAGTCTGAAGGCTAAGGGATGGTTAAACTGAAGCCACATTTTTCTATCTTTTCTGAACCAGAATCCAGTCAGCTGCGTTGATTAACTGATGACCGCTCAGGTTTGTTGCCAGCAGTGTTTTGAAACACGGAAGTATTGTGAAAGAAACTGAATTGTGTCCTTCCATTAAGCAGATAACTGTAGTGGAATCCCTCATCCTTGCTAAAAAAGGTCTACAAGGAAGTGATTCTGGGATCTGCAGCTTCCAATTCATTTTATCCCAGTCTTCCTGGGATTCGGTCAAAGGGTTACCTCCTAACCCCTTTTTATTTTCGTAAGAGTTTCTGGAACTGAAGGTGCTTCGGAACAAACGTGTTTAGTTCAATGAACCAGATTCTTTTAACATAGTTAATTTGTCAGAAATTTTTTTAACAACACTATGTTCCACACCTTGCCCATAGTGCTCAGTACGGAAAGGACAAATACACAGATGTGAAGCTTTTCCATGTGAGGGCTTGCTTTTTGTCTGTGAACAAGTACAGTGCAAGATATAATAGAACTACCAATTACCTAAATAACCTTTTTGCTTTTTAAAAGTAGAGAAGTCATCAGGGAAACTCACTAATAAATGCCTTTACTAACTATACAACTTGAATTACAGAAGCATTTAGTTAAAACTACTCTAACTCTTGTACCATTAAATTCTTTAATAAAGGCACTGTAAAATCCTCCAGACATAGAAAATTTACTGTTTTATAAATAATAGCTATTTTTTACAGTTCTTAATGCCATGGATGAAAACAAATAAACAAACAAACAAACAAACAATTTTTTTTCCTTAGAATTGGTGATAAAAACAACCAGGTAGAGGGACAATGCCATTATCCATTCAATGAAGACAGCTCAGGATTAGCGAGGCTTGAGTCCAGTAGATGATTTTAGATGAGTGCATAAGCTTTCAGATGGGGATGAAACCTTGTGAGAGAAATCCACTTCACCATTAACTGCAGTTAGAACTCAGATTCTACCATGATTTCAAGAGCGACAACCATAAGAGCTGACCAGCAATGATCCTTGAACTTTAGGCGCATTTTCAGTTGTGTACCGTACCTGATATATATGGTGTGTAGAATTTCCCACTGGAAGACCTTTTTTTCCATGCCAATAACAAAGTTACCATGCCATAAGAAGAAAAGGAGAATATTCCCAAGTCATTTGGTACCTTGTGTGACTTCTGATGGAACATTTAGCACTGTGAATGTGTGTCATGAATCACTTCAAACCTAGCCATGGATTTCTGGTTCTTTTAAATCCCTTCTGCATCAGACAGTATTAAAGTAGAAGTAGATAATTAATCTTTGGAAGCCCTAGAATTAACCATGAAAGCACTGCAGTGTTTGGAGGCAAATACATAAAGAGCAGTAAGTACACTTTAGGTTGGCTATGTGTTTCACTTAGATAACAAACTGTAACCATGCTGATATGATTTACTTGCTGAAATGCATTTGTAGGGCAAGATCCACAGGTTGGATATTTCTTTCCTTGAGGGAAATCTGGATGGTGAGGTGCATCAGTCTTTGTATGCCCATTTTCTCTGTGCAGGCTACATTAACGCTCAAACATTTGTCCTTGCTGCTTCACAGCTCTCTGGTGCTTCATCACTTTTTCAGAATGTCAGTTTGTAACATTGCGCCTGTAGAATTGTTGATTTCCCCTCCACAGCCTGAGAAGTGCTAATATCTCTATCTAGACAATAAATAGCAAGTGCTAGCATCGCTCCCAATATCTACATTTAAGGAAATAATTGACTCCATCTGAGCCAACTACTTAAAAGTTCATGCAAGCATAACATTCATATAACAATACCGTGACAATCACGCTTTGTAAAGTCACATATAAGGAAACAATGTGTGCAGCTCATCAGATCCTCTTTGAGAATGAACATAGCAGTGAAAAAACTCTTTTGGGAGTGTTGACTGTCTTGGACTGTCTGCAATTTTAGATCTGAGCTATACTTTGATCTTTAGGTTTCTATGATCCATAAAGAATTAGGGTTAGAATATTGTCTCCATGTACAAAGAAAGCCTGAACAATGTCAATCTCTTGGTGTCCATACGAGCTAATTTCTCAGAGATCTCTACAGTAGTCTCAGCAGTACCGATGTAATCCCTTAGGACCATTTTCAGAGTTTAGCAACAGTTCGCCTGAAAGAAGGTTAATTTACAAGCAGTCCTTCTCTAAAGATCAGAATTTTTGAAATGACTATTTTAACATGAACTTTTTAATGAAAAACTTCGAATTTCTGTGGATCAATGTATTCTTAATACTGAAATATGAAACAAAAGTAGACTAATACATCATTTGCTTGCATGAATAATTCTTATAAAATATAAGTTAACGCATAGTAAATTTTCTATTTTAGCCAATGTGTTAAAAAAGGGGGAAAAAAAAATCAAAGCTTTAAGGCTAGAATATATTCAGAAGCGTGAAATTCTGAAGTAAGGGGAAGGTCTTACCCATGACTTCTTTGATACTTTAAGAAGGCCACCAGGGAGCTGGAGCTGCAGAGGGCAGTGTTCCCCCTTCCCTGAGAGCTTCTCCTGGCTGGGGGCGAGCAGCCAGACCCTTGCTGAGGGCTCAGCCCCTTCTCCTAGCAAAGGGGTCCCCCGGACCCCAGGAGACAAAGTCTCACGGTGTTGGAGGCAGCAGTTCCAGCACAATGAACAAAGAACCAAGAGCAAGAAATTGATCCCAGCCCTGACACGGGTTTCATTTTCCAGGACTGAAGGTCACGGTGGGAAACCCGAATACCTGATGTGGGTATCAAACTCCAGAGGATGGGAGGGCTGCACAAGCCAAGTGGCTCTGGTAATTACTCACAAGGGTAGGTGGGCACAAGCAATCACAAGAAGAAACGTTGGCTTAATGTATGTGTTCCATTCTGTTAACCCATCCTGTGAGCATAACACACAGAGAAGGTTTCTGACAATTAAAAAATGCATGTTAATAAAATGCTATGTAGGCACAAAAATTCACTATTTTTTGTACAAAACCTTCAGTGTCTGGAGACCCAGAAACTTCAAGAGTTCCAGCTGTCTTCAGCACCATTTCTTGAAACACTTTCCCAAATGCTGGCCAAAAAAAAAAAAAAAAGGAAAAAGAAAAAGAAAAGAAAGAGTGCCTTTCTAGACGTTGCTGGATACTGCTGCAGTGGTCATGGAGCAAGCAGCGAGCAGGACGAAGAGCAGTCCGTCCTGACAAACACTGCAGAGCCATTACTCTTGCTTCATCCCTGGGCCACTGAATTGCAGCTCTGGACCCCACTCATCCCCCAAGCATGGAACCAGATAAAATAAATTTATAAAAATAATCCCTTTGTCCTTTGATCTACATAACAGGAAAAAAGGAACCTATTGTCCCTCATTAAGATGTTTCTGTTAATTGCCATACTGTGTGGCATGAAAATATGGTTCTCTGAAATCTGTTTCAAACCCATGCAATTATAATTTTGAAAATGTAATGCATTAATTTAAAACACAGTCTATTAATGTTCTCTTTTTCAGAGTGATACTTAGAATAGAATTAATATTCAAATGAGAGCAGGTTTTGACAAACACAATAAGCTCAAGTTGGTCTCAGTAAAATTATTTCTGAAGACAAAAATACTAAAAATCTATAGATACTCAAATCTATATATTTCATATGTAGGTATATCATATATAAACTTGCACATACAGACTACAGATTTGCTAAATAAACAGTATTAACACTTTGGGAAAAATTACCAAGGAGTTTTTTTTTTTAATGAGTAGACAGTAAATAAGTAAGTTTTGGCGTTTGCTTTAAAAATACTTACCTTTTTCAAGAAAATCATAGTTTTTTACATATACTCAGCAATACATTTAATATGATATATTCTTTTAATAAAGTTGGGATCTGATCATAAAAAATTTAGGCTCTGAATTTTCTCCTCAGAGACTAAGACTATCAAGAATTTCTAAATTCTTACTGAAGAACATGTATCATTTTAATCATAAGAATTATTATAATTTATCTCTGATTTTACTTGAAAATAAAACATATTGCTGGTTTTATGGCAAGAAATATACACCATACATCCCTTCAATGAACAGAACAATGACAAAACAGGACAAATTGGCCAACAGACCAAAAGCCACCAGAAAAACATAACTTTAAATGAAATTAACAGATCACCTGCTCTTAATGCCTGTCAAGAACTGGGTGGTTCTTAGCATAATAAAGTAGGAGTAGGAGTAGGAGTAGGAGTATAATAATAATAATAAAAAAATTATATTATATAATAATAATAATAATAATAATAATGATAGATGCTGTTCTAACTTGAATTTGGTTTTCTACCCTTCAAAGCTCCAGCAAAGACATTTTAATCATGTCTCATTGCCCCTCAAAACCCCTTTCTTTACTGCACACTTGAATTATGTCAGTCAAAGTCTTGTGTTGAAAACAAAATTGGGAAGAGAGAGGTGTGATCATAGAAAGGAGAAAATCTATACCCGGTAGCAGGTAAGCTAATTCAGGCCACAGTGCATATCATATATTTTGCAACAGTATTTTTTCTTAAAACTTAGGAAGATCGTATCTCGGGAAAGATGCAATTTTCTGGAAGAAATTTAGTACAGCATAATGCCAAAGCAATAAATGGTCTGGAAAATTTCTCAAAGTTATGCTATCATTGATACCTTTTTTCAACTGTATGCAGAGGGCTATATTTAAGTAGCATCATAAATATTAGCTTATTATTAATAGCAGTCAACGTTTTTAAAAGAAATTATTCTTCTAAGTTATATTACATCCCAGTAATGTGCTGAAAAGTGGAATCTCATGAAACTGAAAAAAACCATGTATTGTTTCAACACCACTGGGAAAAAGAAGTGAAATTCAATTAGATGTCTTATGTTGGAGTCCCCAGTACTAAATCAGGCTTTGTTTATTAATCCACAATAAGTAATATCATCTGGTTAGAAAAAAAAAAAAGAAAAGTCTATATGACAAAAGAACAGGAGGCAGTTCTAGCTCTATGTATGGAAACAGCCCCCAGGAAATCCGCTGTGCATGCATGCTCAGAGGAATTCAGTCAAAAAGGGAATTTTTTCCAGAAAAAAGCTCACAGAAGCACCCTTTCTGGAATCAGTTTCCCATCTTACTTGCATAGACTATGGAAATCATTTAATCTGAGGTCTCTACAAAAAGGATTTTCTTATGGTGGTCAAAATTCTTGTGCCCCATCCTCCCTGTGTTTTGGCTCTTGCTGGGATGTCCATTCTGTCTGTGCTGCTGGTGCTGTGAGGTTTTGAAAATATATTGTGCTTATGACCTAGTGAAAGTGCTGTCTTTTAAACTGTGATCTCCAAGAGCTGATGACCAGGCCGAGGTTGTACTTTCTCCAGTGTGCCCTTCAGTCTCACTCCCAGCGAGACTGGGAGATCTGTCACTGTGTGCTGTGGTTGCCTCCTGGCCCACATGCTCAACGGTTTTTTGGTTTGTTTTTTTTTTTTTTCCCTACAATATTTGGAATCCATTTTTTGTCTCAAGACCATTCCTAATTGAAATAGCCTATTAAATCCTCTTATCCTTCAAATTAAGGTAACCAAGTCCCAACTGTTAATTGGTAAGGACAAAGACATAAGGAAAGGAACACAAAAGGGCAGATAAAATAGAAGACAGAAGGAATTACTGTCTTATGAAGAGAGACTAGAGAAGTCTGAAGACTGTTCAATTGAGATTTAAAAAAATCCTGAAGAGTGAGTATGAATGTATAACCAGATCACAACCCTTATATTATACAACTAGAGAGCAGTCATTAACGCTTGTAGCTTACTAGCTTAAATGAGTTTTAAAAGCTACTGTTTCATTCACTGCACATTGAATTTCCGGAATTCATTGGCACAGGAGGTTGTGAAGGTAGACAGTATCTGCAGATTCAAAAAGGATCAGAAATTTAATGACTAATAGGTCTCTAAACAGAAATATAAACCTTCCAATGTTGTGGTGACTGAACCAACCACAGTAATGCCCAGGAGGCCACATAGCCCAGATAAAGAGGTTTGGTGGGCTGGCTCCAAAGGTTGAATCCCCCTCTGTGAGAATGGCTTCTCCCATTGAATTCCTGTGACCTGATGTAGGCTCAGTCTGTCTGATTGACAGTTGACAGACACCCCTTGTATCTCCTAAGAAAAGGTAGCCAGATCCGTCCTGCCCTTCCCTTCTTCCTATAGGTCACTGCTATGTCATCCTTGCCTCCTTCCCTGGACCCCTTTTAAATGCACCCTGGGTGGAAGTTCCTTCCTTCTCTGTGTCCGGACCCCTTCAAGGGAGTTTCTACAATAAACCCTTGGAATACCGACCGAAGGGCTGCCTCACTCATTAATTTCTGGTTACGCTTGGGCAATCCATAAGCTCCGTGCCTTCCACCGCACGGGCGAGGGAGCTGCTAACGAGGCACAGTGCCACAGAGTGTCCTCCTCTCGTGTTGGGCACCTCTGGACAAGCTGCAGCTTTCCCGGCCCAGCCAGCGCACTAGTGTATTAATATATTCCAATACTTCTAATATAAAGATGGTGGATGCTAGAGAAATTATGAAATAAATCATCTAAAAATATCGTTCAGGTTTCCCTACTTGTTCCATCTCATTCTGTTTTAAAAACAGAATATTGTGTGACATGAATCATTCTGAGCCAGCAGGGCATTTTTGATGTCCTCACATCATTGTTCAGCCTCTGATAGTTCCAGTACCTTTCTCTGGGCTAGGTTATGCTAGGCACCATTAAAAATTTTTTCAGGTAAGATGCAGAAATTCCAGAAGCAAAATTCCTTGGCTTTGTATAATTTAATAGTACAGACATAGTTAAATGAAACAGTATTCAGAACTTGATAAAAAAAACCCACTCCATATTTAATTCACTTTACAGTCATTAACTAAAAATTTTACTTTCCTAATTCATGATGCAGTTCATGTAGAAGATAACACTAATTTAGAAAGAATTTTTTATGTAAATATGGATTTCTCTACAATTATCTAATCCATTTGCAGTTTTAGATCCCTATGCTTTGCTAATGTACTGTAAACTTTCTCTTTCAAAATTAGGTATATTGTTTAGATATAAAGAATGAAATATAACTATATCAAGATTCACTTACAATATAATAGACTAGGAAAGTCTATCAGAAGTTTAATAGAAGAAAAGTGACATTGATTATCCATATTGCTGCTTGATAAAATCTTATTTTGCCTTGTTATTTTTGAAGATTGAAATACTTACATTGAATTTGATTTTGATAGATATTCTTAGTTTATTAAACAAAGGAGCTTGTAAAAATCACAGAATCACATAATCAGAGATTATGACACAATATTATAACAATGTAATTAATAAACTTATAGTGCTCTTGCCTGATAAATATTTCAACTCCAATACTATAATTCGTCAAAGTCTTTGATGTTGTCAAGTATCTTTGTTGTCTTTAGTAACCATCTACCTCATTCATATCAGAAATTTTTAAAAATCCTGCAATTTTATATAATCCTTGTAATAAATTCCCATTCAGTTTCATTTTTCTAGGAAAAACAGACTCCAGTATCACAGTCTGAATCTACTCAGACTTTACCAGAAATCTCTTCATGCACACTGTTACTCTTCCTTTGGTGCATGCACAATCTTCCTCTTCAAGTGCACCGACACTCATGGAGATTCTACATAAAGTAAAACCGAATCTCATTTGCTGGTATTTTTCCATATTGACTTTAAAGATGATAGGTAAGGTAAGAAAAATGAAAATATACACTTAATTGTTCTTTAAACTCTGAAGATGTCACAAGGTGTTTTGAACAATATTTAAAATCTTTTGCGTTATCTTAATTAGGACCCATTATCCCTCAAATTCCATACACAAACAGGGAAGTGTACCATTTTCGTTCAGCCTCTCATTATACTGAAACACTGGATTCGCTTTTATTTATTACTTTTTGTATATAACAGCATGCATATGGCTGGTATGTTCCTTGTAACAAAAAGTCCCACCAAGAGGGTTTTTCAACTTTTCAGTGTTGTTAGATGATATCAAAGGGGCAGAAAAGCAGAGTCAAACGGGCTGTGAGACTAAAGAACCAGGAGAAATGCAATTAGACAGGAAGCAGAGTGGTGAGCACCCCTGGAGAGACTATTTGTCCAGGCTAGAATAAAGGACTCATTCAAGTAGGTCATCAAGTGTATAAGACATCTGTGGTAGAAATAAACAAAACGTGATGAAAGTAGTGCTGAGATGATAGCAGTCAGAGCACAGAGCATGTGCATAGAAAATGAGAGAGATGTAAGCAGGGGCAACATCAATGCAAGAACCAAGGGAGAGCATAAAACGTTTGTGATGGCATGTCATAAGCCAGGAAGCTGGATGGAAGACAGTTGTAAAAGCAGGAGAGAAAGAAGTTGCTAGCATGGTACAGTGACATGCAGGACAGGAAGGAACTTGTTGAAGGCAAAGAGTGCCAAGGTGAAAAACAACATGTCCAAGTGGTAGCACAGGAGAGACAAGTGGAAGGGTGTTACCAGCTGCAGGGTGAGAGGCGAGGGCACAGGAGCTCCTGCATTTCCCTCAGTGGCAGTGTGCTTCCAGCAGAGATGAGGTCTCTGTGCAGGATGAGGTACACAAAGGGTAGGGAAAGGGGACAGAGGCATACAGAGCTCAAGTGAGATCAGAATCTTTGATCACCCTTGATTAAGTCTGGACTGAGAAAGAGGCAACTTATGGCTAAGGAGGTTGAAATACTAGAAGAGAAAAATAGAAAAGAGAAAATCACAAATGCAGGAATCAAAGTTCAGGGGAAAACTAAAATTTTGTCTTAAACTTTTGCTGTGGTACTGTTACTGCTTCTGGAAATCATAGTTTCTCTGTGCCTGAGAGTGGAATGACACATCATCCCCAGAATAATCAAGCAAAAACTTTTGGGTACGATAGAACCACAACATCAGTAAATTCTGGGAGGACATAATGAAAATGTAATGCCAGTGGTGTCTTCCTCATGTGAGTTGCAGTATGAGGCATGAGGAAGAGAGACATCCAGCCATGGTATCCAGGACACGTGTGATGTTTTCATGGCATCAAGCAGAAAATGTGTGCCACTGACTATGTAATTGTATCTTTTAAGCAGTTAACATAGGGGTTTTTTAGGAAAATATAAAGCTTTTATTTGTGAAGCGTGATGTTGTGATGAAAAAAAAATTAAGCTAGGAGCAGGAATACCACTTTTATGCCGCAGGTGTTACCAGTCACATAATAGGTATCTAACAGGTACATGGCTGTCAACCCTGTCACACTTCCTTGAGCAGTCTACAGCTGAAATTATTTTTTTAGCCTTCATCACTATTTTTTACTCCTGACAAGCTAGGAGAAGTGAAAAAAGTTTAAATAAGAATCCTTGAATGTAGATTTCCAGTTTCACAGCAAATGGTCTGTATCTGCTAGCCAGTTCTTTCCTCCTTATTGTCAGTCTGTAGCTGAAATGGAGATAAGAAGCCTAGTTTAACCAAAGTTTAGTGATTGCAGCACTGGCTGAATTTCAAGGCTGCTTTACTTTGGCCTCATCCTTGACTGCAGAGAAATGGTATGTTCTCCCAAAGTATATCAAAGACACTTATAAATATATATTTTCCATATATAAAAATACATGCCTTTTTTTTCAGATAGTTTTTCATACTGGACTGTGTTTTCATGTGACTTCACCCACCCTGTCTGATGGGCAACTTTGCAACAAGGAAGTTGTTCGATGAAGAAATACTCGAGGGCCTAATTCTGATTTCACAAACAACGTAAATGAGGAGCATCTGTGCTGAAACTAAAGTAAAATTACTGCCCTCTGTCATCAGTTGTGTACCCTGCAACTTAAATTTAAAAACCAGTGCACCAACAAAGTTAAAGAGCTCTACTTCAGCTGAAATGGGTCATTTTCTCAGTTGTATTATCTAAGAAATCAAGAGCAATTAACAGTGAGTAGCATAACCAGTACTATTATATTTCATGCCATAATATAAAACTTATATTTTAATAAGTTTATTTTTCAGCAGGTTTCTTGTTTCAGTACTTAGTCAGCAAATAGTTATTTGCAATAATCTCCCCATGCCAAACATCAAAGGAACAAGAAAGGTGTGAGATGCAACATACCTCTCACAAAAACTGCCTGATGCTGCCACTCCTGTGTCATACGCCTGCAAAAGGGTAAGGCTCTGTTTGTTTCTATCGAGGATATACTGAGACTTAGCTCAGACACAAGACCAAAGCTGCATCAAACTCAAGAGTATTATGGTGGTGTCACTGTCTCCTGTCTGTATTATGGTGATCGGGGAAGGATCAGATGCACTCTGAGACAGGATCATCTGCATCTGATGGCAGGCACTGCTGATATGACCAAAATTGCTCCAGCAATTACCAGGACCCTCCCAAAGTCTTTCTTTAAAGTTGAAGCCCTGGGAATCTTCAGAGAAGATGAATGAAGTAACAAGCCCCAATTTCTTTGAAGGACTTGTTAGAATACAAGTGATTTTTAATGTCTCTCTAAATTAAATTATATTATAAATTCTTAATTTATATACTCTTCACAGCCCTTCATGTCCAGTGTCTCAAAGGCTATTTTTTTAGTTATTAAACTAATTTTATGGTCTACACTGGAAAAAGTGTGATCAAATCAATCACTAACACAGAATTAATAAGGAACATTAAGAAGATATCCATAAATGATGCTGTGCACATAGAGAGCACTGACATTAGACACTGACATCTCTTATCATAGCAAAAAACTATCAAATACAGTTCATGAATAAGACAAAATCCGATTCTCAAATTCTTGTCTAATGATATTGAAAGACACAGACTAAAATGAAACCTGCTTTGACCAACAGTAGATTGTTTTTCTAGAAATGAAAATGTGACTTGTGATTGCTGAAATATTAAAATTTCCTATCAATTCTTACTGCTATGAGAGAGATATGACTTTTTCTGTAGCAAGAGGTGAAAAATCTGAGATGTTTTTATAAGGCCATCCGTGTGCACTTCCTATTACTTTTTACTTATTATTTACATTTATTTAGAATCGAGATATATTAATACATTGGTACTTAATGATCTTTTCTCGGGTGTGGCTCGGTCATTCTTCAGTTAAAAGAATGAAGATGCTGAAAGATTGAGGAGCTGCATAATGTCAGCACAAAAAGACAAAAAACCACGTGTTACGTGCAGCCTCTTTGTCTTTGAGAGAGACTGAATTGAATAAAAGGGCATGGGTCTCCAACCACTGAACTTCCTCATAAGGTTACCAGACATAGCAGAACTTCCCTTCATTAGCTGAGAGACTATGAAGAAAGAGGTCAAAAAAGTCACCTCCTCATAAAGGTTAAATTCGCGTGCTCTGTAAATTATCCATTATGTTGAATACTTCATAATACCAACAATCCTGTAGGAAACTTCTTACTCTACAGAATGAATTCTTGTGAATGTCTGTAATCTCCTGCAAAAATCAGCCCTTCTGTATAAGCTGCCTGAAATATTAGGAGTTCAGAACAACATCAAATTACTAATTTCCATATATGTTCTACAGACCACAGCAGAATACTATTGCACAGGTATATCATATGGCTTTGATTCTGAATGTATAATCTTATTTTAGCATTTGAACGTTGATATTGTTATCATCACTTCATCAGCTTGGAACAATAGAAATGCTGCAGGCAGAAGCATCTCATTCGTATCCTGCATTACTTTACAGAAACAACCATGCAGAAGCCACCACATGAGTGCCACAAAAGTACGTAGGAGGCAATTTGTAAGCAGAAGCGGATAAACACTTTTTGTATAGCAAAAGAGTTGACTTAGATTATTTCCTTTCTGCTGATGCCAGCTTTCAGCTCCAGAGACAAGAAGAGACTGGTACTGTACTGTACTACTGTCAATATTCAGCAAATGAGGATGCAAAGATTCATGGTGTAGTATCAGCCCTAGACAGAACAGGAAATTAATAAATAACTAAAGGATGGAAGAGATTTTATGGGAAATAAACCTTGACAAATCTGACTGTGTGGCTGGCAACTATTAGTTTTTCTGAAAAAATAAATTAAAATAGTCAGAGATTTGAAAAGCACCGACTTAGTAAAACATGGCATTATGATAAAGAATTTGCACTATATGCTATATTTAAGAATAGATTACATTATTTCCAATATTATTGCAAATGGTACAATTACATCAATTTCAAAAGAGAGATTTCCAAGAGGACTGCATTAGTCTTGATTCTGTCCAATATTGTCTTCAGTGACAAGGAAGCTAATATAAAAATTGCTACTGATGTGCAGATGGTAAACACTTGTAAAATGATAAAAAACAGATGCATACGATGCTAATATGTTTGTATAAGTCCTTTGGAACTCTGAATCTTTTAGTAAACAGAATTAATTCAAACAGGCTCATTTTAGCATCACCATCTATAACTGTTTTAGGCACAGCAAGGAAGAAAGTACACACTACTCTATGTGTGTGCACATACACAGACACTCATACACACGTAAATGCAGTTTATACCAGATTTCTGTGTCCACTTGTGATTAGTTTGAGTGTATCAGGTGGCATTAGAGCTACTCTGGCTTTAAAAGGGGAGAAATTGGTAGACTAGTTTTGGTGCCTTTAATAATATCTATAGCTCCACTGAGTTTTATTCTGATCCATTATTTCAGCTATATTATAACTGCAAAACAGATGTAGATGGGCTGGAGAGGGTCCAGAAAAGGGACACAGAGAGGATCAAAAGACTGGCAAGTTTGATATTTGAGGAAAAGCTGAGAGAACTGTTTGTTTATCCTTGAGAAAAGAAGGCTTAGAGGATATCTATCACTGTGTTCCAATACTTAAAGGTTTCTAAAAGATGGTTACAAAGATGATGGAGACTCCCCTTTTTACAAAGAGTCTTGGGAAAGGCAAGGAGCAATGGGTGTAAGTTACTTCTGGGGAGCTTTTGATTGGACAAAGGAGGAAAAGGATTTCCACAGGAACAATCAGACATGGAGTAGTCTCCCCAAGGAAGTGGTGGATTCCCCAGAGTTGGACAATTTTACGATTCAGGTGGACAGCTAGACTGTGCTTTTGTCAAGAAAGTTTGGACCAGATGATATTAGAGGTCTCTTCCAAACAGGTATTCAGTGATTCTATGAAACCAAAGGATATATAAAAATTCTTTTATCTATCCTGGCACATGCATGAGGCTTACCAGGACAAATAGTTGATTGGTTTCAATATCTTGGTCATATCTATCTCCCAGTACATGACAAATTTCAAAATGAGCAGGGAGCTTCAAGATTTGAAACGGAAGAGTATGAACTTGCTTTCCAAGCTTGAGAAGTTCTGCTCTTTAGGAGTGAATGACCCCATGCATGAGCACATGAAGGGGGCTGACTGGCTGGAAAGCAGCTTGGCAAAGCAGGCCCTGGGGTCCTGGTAAACACCAGTTTGAACATGACGCAGGGATGCTCACTGGTGACAAGGAAGGACAACAACAACCTGGGCTGTGTTGGGAGCAGTGTTACCAGCAGGTCAAGGGAGGTGACCTCTTCCCTCTCTTCAGCACTGGCGAGGACACACCTGCAGTTGTTTCCAGTTCTGTGCTCCTCAGTACAAGAGAGAGACATGAACATCTTGGAGAGAGCCCAGTGAAGGCCCATGAGGATGAATAGAGGAATAGAGCATTTCTCCTATGAGGGAAGGCTGAGAAGGCTGGGACTGTTCTGCCTGGTGATGGCTAAAAAGTCAAGTCAGACCTAATTTTAGTTGCTTGCCCTTTTTATTTTTTTGAAAACCAGGAAGGAGTAATGTTATTAGGAATATTGTTGGTACAGATTTGCAGTGCTAGGTTGCAGATTGATGTCATTGGTGGCTGCTCTATGATTCACAGCAATAGGAAGACCATTTCAGAAAAGAAATAGGGATTTACGTTCATATATTCAATATGTAAAGGCTATGTAAGTATTTCATGAGCAAAGATTCTGGATGATTGATAATAACTTCAGCATAGAGGAAGAATGATAAAAAGGCAAGGATAGCAGTAGATGCAAAACTGACATATTTTTCTATACAAAATATAAAAGCAAAAATTTAAACTTTAAGCCATTGTATCTTGCATGATAAAAAGAAATTTTCTACTTTTCTCTATCAGAGTTTGCATGCATTCCTGTATTATTTCTAGCTGGAATATTTTCTTAGGTTAGACTTTTCAGGAAAACCTAAAGGCACTTGAAATAAAGGTTAATTGGATTTAGGTGTCTAAGTACATTTAAATCCCATTGTGTTCATCTCTGTAATTTCTAACAACCCTTGCAAAATATTTTCCTGCAAAATGAATTGATAGAAAGTTAAGGAAGTGTAGAGCCCAGATGAATCTCATACGCTTCCTGGCTGCAGACTCATACTTTGTTCTCTGGTGGCCAGATTCTCAAAGATATATTGTGTGAGTTATCGCTGGGATATAATTAAATTTCTTATATGTTGGTATGGGCAAAACACAATCCCTGTGTTTTGGATTCGTTCTGAAAATAGTTCTAAAACACAGAGATGCTTTAGTTACTGCTGAGCAGTGCTTATATGGCATCAAGGACTTTTCTGCTCCTCACCCCACCCCAGCAGTGAACAGTTTGGGCTGCACAAGGAGATGGGAGGGGACACACCCAGGACAGATGAAATATGAATGACAAATAATTTAAATCATAATGTATTTGTGGAAACAGAGCAGTGGAGCTGCTCAGTTATTGGCTATAAAAGAACTAATCTTACAAAAAACTGTACTGGAAAGTAAAGCAAGAGAAGACTTTCACTCTTAGTTTGATTTTATACAATAGCCACCTTTCATGAGAAGGATTTCAGTGAAGTAATTCTGTGGTAGAGTTTTTGGACTATCAAGCACCCTAAATCTCAAAGGCTTACAAATCTCCTGTGGATAAGTGATCACTTTATTTTTCACTTTGTACATTAATATTGAATTGTAAAAAAAAAAAAAAAAAGAAGAAAAAAATTCAACAGGTAGAAAATGAATGATCTTAAGCTTCCAGACCATTCCTTGTGAAATTCTAGGTGTTGAGAGCGTCTCGAAAACCTTACTGAAGCCAAGGCGGAGCTTCACTTGTCTAACAATATTTAATGTTCTACATCCATGTAAGATAAAGAGAGAAAATAGTAGGCACATATAATGACAAAACAAGAAGTCCCTGCAATAGTTTATATTTCTTTCTTAGTAGAGTTTTAATGACAAAATTACTGGATATTTTCTAATATTAGTACTATGATAAATTTAAAAACATGTCAGTTTACCTTTACTCCCTTCAGACTATAATTTTTCTCACCCGAAGAAAATAAAATGATTTCTTGTTTATAAAAAATACTTAGTCACTGAATTAAAAAAATGAGCCCTAAATGCTCAGAATGAGAAAATAAGTATGAAACACCCAAACTTAGTCTTTTTTTTCATGCATAACTTTTCTGAAAGATCGCAACCTTATCTTGCCAATGGGTTTGTACGTTGAGCAGTTATAGAATAAATTCAGGGTATCCTTTAGATATCCAGTATCTAGCTTTTAAAGAAATGTCAGATTATCTATGCTATTCTCTCTTTAACCCCAAAACAACAGTTTAAATGATACTTCAGAGTCTGAGTGCCTTTCTGACTGGGTTGACTGGGCTGGTCATAGACCAGCACCTCCTGCTGCAAACAAATCTCTCTCTACCGTTTTTCACTATATAAAGGGAGATTATACAGCAGCAAGAACCAGACTAGAGGTGCAGGCTGAGAGGACGTCGTAAGATGCTGCTCATAAGTTGCAACAAGAGGTCACATCTTGCAGGAAGGAAAATTGCAGCCAGCCTTAGGGATGCAGCTCTCCACCATGAGAATGGTGAAGTCCTAAAGCAGGTTTCTAACAGAAGCCTCAGGATAACAATTCTTGGATGCTTCCAGAACAGAACTACATGAGCCCCATGGCAAACTGATCTAGTTTTGAAACCAACTTTACTTTGAAGTGACCTGCAGAATCCCTCTCATCTGAATTTTCCCATGATTTTTTGCACTCCTCTACATCTGGGACACAATTCAGTTTTAATAATCAAAGAAGTTCTGTTAATTTGTAAAAAATAATTATATTTCTCTGTCAGTAGATCAATCAAGTTTTCCTTGTTCATGATTTCTTTTATTATAGGTACTTGTATATTTCCTCTTTCTATACTCAACTATGTGAACAAACATCTAGAAATAACTGGTTTCATTCTAAGAGACAGAGACCACAATATCTACACAGTCATAAAAACAAACAACTAAACAAAAGGCTGTCTGGAGTTCTGACAAGTTTATGTTCATTTTTACAAGGTCTCCTTATGATTTGGAGTAGTAGAAAATTTAAAATATAAAAGATTCTGGGAGGATATATAGATGTTGTTTTTTAAGCACAATAGGAAAAGAAGTTCAGAAAGAAAATATATACAGGTGTACTGTATTTCATAACAGCAATGTACTAGAAAGTCTAGAATTCAAAGGTCTGCCTGGGTCTAGTCCAGTTTCCTGTTATTTTAAGCAACACTTTAGATAATGTCTCATAATACTTCAAGTATCTCTGTCCAAATTGTTTGGGTTTTGTCTTTATTTCAGTTTAATTATGTGTCCTCAGAACTCTCACTGAGAGGTTTTTTTCAGACTGCAAAATACATTAAAGCCACAGGTGAGTTGCAATATGGTACTGATTCTAATCTTTGCATGACATTTTTCTATGAAAAGCAACAGAAGGATGAATTTTCTCAGCCTCTTCATGTGTTACAGACTAAGGGACAAACCATGAGCATTTTATGAGGCTGCTGGATAAGGCAGTGGGTAGAACTCATGGAATATCATATCAATATTTTATGATATTGGAGCACTACAGAAACAGCAGGTTAGAATTTAATTTAAAATCTTGTGGGAAGCTGTTATCAGGAGGAACTGTGTTACTGAGCATATAGCCTGCAGCATTATGTAGCAGTCTGGTCAGCCTCTGCACAACAGCCTTTATGCTCTGATATGCTATATTGTTGAGAGGTTAACAAAAAAGAAAGGCTAGATCATTTTATCCTCAAGCATTTGGTACATACAACATTTATATACTGTAGTTCCAAAGAGTCTAAATACTGACAAGGCTCCTTGGTCCAGTATAGATTAAAAACATGGTCTCTAACTATGAGAATTTCCAGTGTGAGCAGAAAATATATGCTTTCTGTGATGAGAAAGTATAGCAGGAATAAAATTCAGTAAATATGATGCCAGTATTTAGATTTCTATATATGTATGTCAACAGATTACATCTTGTGTAATGGGACTCATCCAGTACTTAGCAATCCAAACAAAAGCATCTGGTGTACTATCTGATTCCAGATCATTGGCAGATATTTTCCTCTGAGCTTCAGTTGTTTCTGTAGAATGGATTTCTGTAAATTGTGTGTCAATCAGCACCTCTCTTTCCACGTACCTTCCTCTCTCTAGGAAGCTGTAGAAAACAATGAGGTCACCGCTCAGTCTCCTCTTCTCCAAAGATGACAAGCCCTCAGCTCCTCTTCATAGAATATAACTTCCAGTCCTTCCACCAGCTTTGTTGTCCTTCTCTGGGTGCATACAAGCCCCTTCACATCCTTTTTAAATGGTGGGGCCCAGAACTGCACCCAGTGCTGAAGGTGAGGCTGCACCAACTCTGAACGCAGCGGGACAATCACCAGCAATGCTGCGTTTGGTGATCCCAGGATGGGCTTTGCCCTCCTGGGGCACTGCTGACTCACATGGAGCCTGCTGTCATCCAGCACCCCCAGATCCCTGTCTGCAGGGCTGGTCTCCAGCCACTGCCCTCCAAATTTATACTTGTGTCATAATTACTCCATCCCAAGTGCAGAATCCAGCACTTAGACTTGTTTATTTCATCCCATTAATGATGCTCCAATGCTCCAACGTGTCTAGATCCTACAAGGCATCTTGTCCTTCAAGACAGTTAAGACCACCTGCCACTTTGGTATTGTCAGTAAACTCTTTAACAGAATACTCAAATCCTATGTCCAGTGCTTCTGGGACATTTGCTGTTGCTGTTCCTAAAAATAATTTGCTATTGCAAACTTAGGCAATGCAGACAGACCCAAATGACCATTTGTGTCTGTAAGCCTCCAACTCCCCAAAATTTCTGGCTAACAGGACAAGAAGTTGTCCATGAGCCAGCAAGCCAATGGTAACCTGGGTGCATTGGGTAGGGCACCGACGAGAGGTTGAGGGAGGTCATCCTGCCCCTCTACTCAGCCCCAGTGACGCAACATGTGGAGTTCTGTGTGCAGTTCTGGGCTCCCCAGTCCAGGACAGACAAGGAACTTCCTATTCCTGGAAGTACTTAAGACCAGGTTTTATGGGGCTTGGAGCAACCTGATGTAGTGGAAGGTGTCCTTGCCCATGGCAGAGGGGTTGGAACTCAATGATCTTTAAGGTCCCTTCCAACTTAAAACAGTTTCTGAATCTAAATACTACCAGCAATAGTACCAACAGCACAGAGCCTTGACCTCTTTTTTTTTGTAAAACAGTTAATGCTTTCTATAAGTCTGTAAAATGCACACATGGAAGAATTCTGGCATTAAATGACACGTAAAGAAGAAGTAATATGTCTGTTAAATATTGCTGAAATGTATTACCGCTAAACTTGTGCTTTTTTTAAGAGCCTACAGTCAAGCCAATGTGAACATTTTTTTTACTTCAACATTCACTGTGTTTCACTTAGATCTTAAAATAACACAGTTTATAAAGTGTTGAAGTTTTAGATGAAAACAATCTTCCCTGGAAAACAAAACTAAATCTTAGTTGTATTCACTTCACTGTTTACAACAGGTATTAAATTTATCTAAATTGGTTGTTTTGTTTATCTCCGTAACTGCTTCATCTGTTATAACTGGGTTTTAATGTTTTGATTTTTGTTAGTAAAGTAGTTATCACTGAATTTTTGATAACAAAGAAACAGCAGTAAACAGCCCAGAGTGACAAGGATTACTGCTGTTTTGAGTATAAATAATTGAGTAGCATGTGTGAGAAATGAATATTTTGCCTACTCTAGACAAAAATGTTGCATACAAAAATAAAAAGAGAATGGGATGGATGTCTCTGGTAGCTAGAAATGTCCTCTTGAAGGCTGCAAAAGCATTTCAATTTATTCCTTCTCATAACAGATGTGATCGGATTAGAATAATGTTATCACTGGGATAGATTTGAATATTACTTACACTAGTGGTAGAAGAGTAGAAGGTAAAGAAACATATCTTCATTATGCTTGTTTACTTGATTATCCTGCAGCAGTCCAAAGCAATTTCTTTCTCAAAAGGCTTTAAATGTAGATAAGATAAAAAATATTAACATAAAATGTACGTATTAATACAGCAATAAATTAAACTGAACAATTCTTCTATTGTTTTGTTTTGACTTTTTATTGTCCTTGACTTTTTTATTGTCTGAAAGTCCACCTAAGTAAGAAATGTTTCTTGATTTGAAGCCCTGTGTATTCCATGGAAAAAAACTCATGCTGGAACCAAGGATCTTTTTGTGGAGTCCTAAATTCTTTTCTTCTTCCTTGGAAAAAAAAATTCATTACCTCAACTTCCTTATGCTCTGATAAATTCTCTAAAAAACAAAAAGAAAACAAACTAAGAATGAAATATATTAAGACTATTTTAAATGTATTTCAAACTCTCTACAGAAGACAAAAGTCCCAGACCACCCTGCACTTTCTTCCTCTTCACAGTGGCCCAATAGATTATATAAAGGGGCTAGAAATGCAAATGTTTTTCACCAGAAGAAAATGTCAGAAGGTGTTGCTATATTATATCCTTCAGGGTTTGTCTTGGTACCAGTATAAAGTTTGGAAGTACTGAAGTTTTATTGTGAAAGGTTTTGCTGTTGGGGCAGTATGTTAACTTTGTGTGATAAAAATGCTGCCACGTTCAGATTCCTTTCTATGTGTTGTGTCTAAGCAGTAATTTTGTTTGTTTAATCGTAAGAAACCTAAGTGAAAGTCAAATTTCAGTATTCCATAACAGAATTTCCCTGATACCATTAGGTGGCTGAGTCTGTATTCAGTAATAATGCAGAGCAGATCCTTCTCAAAAATATGCTAAGGCATATAGAAAATATGAATGTGATTGGTGATAGCCAACGTGGCTTCATTAGTGGTAAAACTTATTGACTTACTTTATTTGCTTAACAAATGTGACGGCCTTCTCCAATGGAGTTAAATTGGAGGAAAAGTGAAGGGAAATGACCCAAAGCCCAAGCCACAGCATCAGGAGATATCCTGTGCAAGCAGTTCTGTCTGAAAACACACATGTGGCTTCCACGCTGTTTGAATTATATAAATTATCTTCATTTCTATATGTAGCATTTGTAGGGTTCCAAGTTAACAGTTACACTAGGAAATGCAAAGACAAGTATATACAATCTAGTGTGTCAGGAAAGAAATTTTTTAACAAAACAGTAAAAATACCTCTCATGTAGGTTATAATTCATATTTCCTAACAGGAAAAAAAAATATATATGTTCCATCACTATAAATAAACTAATTGGAAGGAACTGTTACAGAAGGTGGTTTATGGTCATTAGACAAATTAGATGGGAATAACCTAATGCAAATTAAAGACATTGTAAAATGAAGCTGTGGTTCCCAAAATTTGTAGATATTTTATGTCCATGGTGGGGAAGTTAAAAATATAGATTTCACCATTTTACAGGAACAAATAACATCAGACTGGAAGAAAAAAATCACAAGATAGGAAAAAAGAGAAAAAAAGGCAACAGAAAGCAGGGAGAGAACCTTCGAGATATTAAAGGGTAAAGTTGTGAACACTTAAAAATATCTTAATACTATTCTCTTTTAGTAGTTTATTTAAGGATTAACCAGACTTCCAATTCCCCGTGCGTCATAAACTGTAAGAAAACCAAAGTAAAGAAACCATGAATGCATCCCACTCCTTTCTAAGAATAAAATAGTGTATGCGAGTTATGAATGTGCATCAGAAAATGTTTCAGAAGAAAAAATAAGTAACTTAATTGGCTAAAGCCCATAGAGCTGAAAAATAATGCGTGGAGTACATTGATGAAAACAAGAGAAGCTCTACTTGTATTTATTCAGTCAGGAACTCATTTGTTGTGACTGCTCAAATGGAGATATACTGACATTTCTATCAAAATATATCTGAGTTATATGCATAATTGATTTTGACCCTCTATATTGTCAGTTTCCTGATGTCAGAATTTACTTTTCCAGTACAAAGAGCACTGGACTTACACTGAAGTTTTACTCTGGCCTAAGTGGTGGGAGTTATCCAAAACCCTTAGGAGCAAAAGTTAACTTCACATTTTTCAGAGAATATAATGCAACAGTACAGACTTCTTACCTTGTAGTCCTCCAAAACTGGTGCCTGTATTTCCTTGTCATTCTGTGGTTTTCATTCATTTTGGACACTATTTTAGTTAATGCAGTAAAGGCTGAACTGGTTATATCCATGTAGGTATAGCGATATGTTATTTTTTGAATTTTTTAAATGAAATTTTTATGAAATTTTTTTGGAATACTTTATTATAACAAATAAAAAATAGTTTTGCCATTCTCCTGATCACTGGAAAACATAAGAGATAGACTGTTGGAACTAATATCAGAATATTTTTGATTATGGGTGATTTTTAGAGTGCCAAAAAAATCACCAAAATTATATTAAAAATCACTATGTAAGAACCATTAAGTCTCTGAAAGGTCTTTTTATTTTTGAAAAGGATGAACTATCAACCTCTAATAATAAATGCCTCACAGTACATCTTAATATAAATTCTGATTGAGAAATTTTGCCAGATATTCTCACATGTGACACCACAAAAACCCCCAGAGAGATGGCTCAGATAAACTGCAGAATATTTTGCAATTTTTTCAAAGCGAGTTTTCACTATATTTTGTCATGACGTTAATATGCCTTTTAGAATTATAATAATCTAAGTTTTCTAAAATCTGAGCTTTTATGGAAAGTGTAGATTACTCTTTCTTGTCTGTATTGCATTATGCTTAATTTATAGCACATTTATAAGCCGCACACAGCCTCTTGCTCACTCCTTCCCCATGCGATGGGGGACAGAATTGGAAGGATAAAAGTGAGAAAACCTGTGGGTTGAGATTGAGCAGTTTAATAACTGAATTAATAATAATAATAATAATAATTAGTAGTAATAATAATACAACAATAATTAAAAGGAAAAGAACAAAAAGAGAGAGCGCTAAAACCCAAGAAAAACAAGTGCTGCAAGTAGAAAGCAATAATTCATCACTGTGCTGACTGATGTTCAACCCGTTCCCAGGCAGTGGGTCCCCAGGCAGTTTTCCTCTTAGCTTATATGCTGAACATAATGCCATATGGTATGGAATATCCCTTCAGTCTGTTGGAGTCATCTGTCCTGGCTGTGTCCCCTCCTAGCTTCTTGTGCATCCCAAACACCTCCAGTGATGGGACAGCACGAAAAGCTGAAATGTCCTTGACTTCGGGTAATCTCTGCTCAGGAACAATGAAAACATCAGTATGTTACCAACATTATCCTCATCCAAAATCTGAAATACAATACTGTACCAGATACTATGAAGAAAATTAACTCTACTTCAGCCAAAACCAGGTCACTTTCCCAGATGTTTTAGTGAATGCACATATTTTAGCCATTAATATTTTATTTGAGAATCTCAAATTAGCTGTCAGAAGACGGACAACATCCATGTAATCTTGCCACCTGAGAGTTCAGTCTCTGAGATAAATAAACAGTAAATATGCAGACAATCAAAAGGGTGTAATTTGTAGATGTGGGAATGGCTACAAATAAAGTGATTTTCTCTATATAATAGTCACATTCTAAATTTGGTACCATGAGTGGGAGAAGACTATGCATTACCATTCTTGAAAATGTAAGATTATATAATGCATGCACTTGTGTCACTGTAGCCTATTTGTTGAGGTTTTATCATAAAATGAAAAAAAAACCACTCTGCAGTGACTGCAAAAGCTAGAATGTATGGAAAGGCAGGGCAAGGGAGGAAAAGAAGGGTAAGAGAAAGGAGATAATGCAAGGCTGAACATCTCCATTCTTCAGCTTTACTTTCTGGGTTTGGCATATAGAATTATGCTTTTCGATTCCAATGTATTCCTAAGTATCCACTTTACAGTTCATAACTCCAAGCCATTTTCCTGACAAATTACTCTGCAAAAACACTCTGTAAAGTTGAAAAAGCCTAAAAGTCAAACTGAGTCGGGAGGGGTGGTTTTGGGGGAAGGGGTGTGGGGCTAAGATAAAAACCAAAGAAATAAAGCTGTAAGAGGTTTTCTAGATAGCATTTTCTCTTAAAATGTCTAAACTTTTAAAGCCACCTTTTGAACAGCAACAGCTGTATGAGGCAGTTCCCTCAATGTGACAAACAAATGTAGGCTGCAGGAATTGACACTTTTATTTTTTATTTTCTTTTTTGGGCAGGTATTAGAGAGCTCTGTATTATTTTCCACATAGGAACCAGGAGAAAAAACTAAAGGAGTTTTAAAACAAGCCGCTTGCTTGAGGCAAAGCACTTTCTGCTTCTTAGGTTACTTGACTAACTTCTTCAGGCAAATGACTCATGGTGTGCTTGCAACACAATGGGCTATGGAATTACTCACTCAGTAATATCTTTTTGCCTTCACCTCTTCCTCCTCCTTTTCCTGCAGAACATATAGACACTGTATTCTCTTTTTTTGGATGAAGGTATGCATCTTGACAGCCAATGATGTGAATCCTCAACAACAGCAGAAGTAAATACCCATTGAATTCATTGCTACGTAGTGTAAGAGGTATTCTCCATCATGTTAGTCATTATTTCATGGGAGCCTAATAATGTTCTCAGGCTGATATGTTACTCATTACCAAGACCTTAGCTTTAAACCAGGAGAATACTCAAGAATACATTATTAATACCAGTAAGGCATTAGGTGAACTAATTAATCATTCAAATTCTCATTTATTGGCCATTATTAATTAATGGTTTCTTTATGAGCACTTGGAATACAGTCCAAATGCTACAAACATAGGGGTCCTGATGTAGTTACATGTAACAATGAAGATCAGTCCATTTACAGTTGCCCTCAGCACC
Organism: Callaeas wilsoni; assembly: GCA_013398955.1. Lineage (NCBI taxonomy): Eukaryota > Metazoa > Chordata > Aves > Passeriformes > Callaeidae > Callaeas > Callaeas wilsoni. The sequence goes on from VWPU01008508.1 coordinate 150,065, forward strand.
GCAGTGTGTACCCACTGAGCCATTTGACACATGCCTGCAGTCACCAGGAGAGTGGCATTAATGTGCTTTCTCATTCCTGTTGTCACAGCACTGTTCCCCACCAGCTGGAAATGATGTGGTGGCTGGGGAATGAGACAGAGCAGCTAAAGAAGGAGACATGGGTCTTTTGCTATGGCAGTGGCATGTCAAGACAACATCTGTTACCTTGATGAGGCTTCTGTGACAGATCTGTCCCTGGATGTCTGGGGAGCTCTTCTGCAGACACCTAGCCCTGAAAGATGGTCTGTTTCATGAATCTATGTCTTGTGTGATGGAAAACTAGCAGTCACTACCTATCACAGGGACAGAAGACCACATCCACCCTCAATCTGAGATATTTATCCTCCTGCAGTCATTGTGAGGCCAGAGATTGCTATGAGTCTATCACACATGAAAGGGAAACAACTTATAGAAAGTGACCTAAGTCACTCTGGCAGACTAGGGATTCCAGCCAGGGGCTGTATCTGCACTGCCAAAGGGCACAAAGACCCAGTGTATCAGGGCATCTTACCCCTCCAAAAGCTTATCTATTCTTTGTAACTGGCTGAATGGCTGGCCCAGAGAATGATGGTTAAAATACAGCCAGCTGGCAGTGGAGTGGCAGGATGTCTATCCGCCCCTCCTCTCTACCACAGATGGTTGGTGCATATGGAAAAGAGAACCCAGAGCGAAATGGCCAGCAAGGAGTCATCTCTGGTGCCAAAAGGGCTCAGACCCCAGCTAAGAATCAACGTCTTAGTCTGGAGAGCAAATGTAGGAAGCTATAAAAGAAATATTCTTGAATGACAGACACTGTGTTACAAAGACTATAAAAGACACACGAATTATCACAGAGGCAGAAGCCTCTTACACAGACACCCTGAAAGGTTCAAGACTTGTCCCCAGAGCTTGGACACAGATTCCATGGTTACTTTCCTGGGAATTGAGGGAAAGGATCTCAATGTGTGCCCCACCAACATTGGATGGTAAGATACATTGGATCCTAAGTTATATTATTTCTTTGCTAGCTGTAAATTAATGGTACCTTTAACCTCACATATACCTACTAGTAGTTTCTTTTTTGTCTTTATTCCTGTGTAGTATATCGTTTAAGTCTTACGTCTGTTAGTTTTGTGTCTATTAAATAAATAATTCACTCTCTAATAGACCGAATCAGCCATTATTAAAGAATGTGCAAATGTGAGTGGGTTTTGGGGTGCTGGCCACCTCAATAAAGTTACTGCCTGCTGCCAGAGGCCTGGGCAAAAGGTAGGGACTTATCTAAACCCCCACATCCATTCATAACAGACAGTCACTAGTGGGATTCTCAAGGGCTTAGTGCTTGGGCCAGTTCTGTTCAATATCTTCAATGGTCCAGATAAAGAGATTGAGTGCCCCTTCAGTCAGTTCACAGATGACACTAAGTTGGGCAAGAATGTTGATCTGCTGGAAGAGTAGGAAGGCTCTGAAGAGGAGTCTGGAGAGGCTGGATCAATGGACTGAGGCAAATTATATGAGGTTCAACAAGGTTGACAGCCCATGGAACACAAGCCAGCTGTGTGCCCAGGTGGCCGAGAAGGTCAACAGCATCTTGGCCTGTATCAGCAATAGTGTGGCCAGCAGGACCAGGGCAGTGATTTTCCGCCTGTACTTGGCACTGATGAGGCCACACCTCAAGTCCTGTGTTCAGTTTTGGGCCTGTCACTACGAGAAAGACATTGAGGGGCTGGAGTGAGTCCAGAGAAGGGCAACAGAGCTGGTAAAGGGTCTGGAGCACAAGCTACTGAGGGACATGAGGTTTTTTAGCCTGGAGAAAAGGAGGCTCAGGGAGACCTTATCAGTCTCTACAACTACCAGAAAAGAGATTGTAGCCAGGTGGGTGCTGGTCTAATCTCCGAAGTAACAAGCAGAAGGACAGGAGGAAATGTCCTTAAGTTGCTCCAGGGGAGGTGTAGATTGGATATTAGGACAAATTTCTTCACCAAAAGAGTTGTTAAGCATTGGAACAGGCTGCCCAGGGGAGTGGTGGAGTCACCATCCCCTGAGGTATTCAAAAGATGTGTAGATGTGGCCCTTAGGAGCATGGTTTAGTGGTGAACATAGCAGTATTAGGTTTGCAGACGGACTTGAAGATCTTAAATACATTTTTCAACCTAAACAATTCTATAATAAGATCATGAATATAATTTGATGTAAATAATAATTGTGTGTTCTTTACTTTTAATATGCCAAACAAAAAAATGCATCATGTGATACTTAATTATGCATAAAATGATGAAATATATATTCCATTGGAAAGTTGAATACATAGAACTATAAAATTCCATCACAGAATGGATTTGTATTTTGATGGTATATATTGGCCTAATGTTCCTAGAAGACGAATACAATTATGTCACCTATTACGCCTTATTGGTATCTGGTGCATCTTGTAAACATCCATAGTCTGTAAGGAGCTATCTAGCAATGCCTGACTTCAACGGCTTTCTACATCTGCTCAGCTTCCATTAGGCCCACCACCTTTTCTCTCATTGCAGAACTCATTACCTGACCTATTATTCTATTCTTACAATTCTTTTGCCAGAAAAAGGTAATGCCAGTTAAGGCTAATCAGGAATTAATAATCTTCAGAGAAGATAATGAAAAGGAAAAAAAAATTACTAGAAAAAGAAAGATTTACTAGAAATAGTAACTGAAATTTATCTTCACTTATAGGTCACAAAGAATTCACATTTCAAGAATTGTTCGAAGGAAAATCAGCTAAAATATAAGAGATACATTTTACTTGGAATGTCTAACTCTTTAGGAAACATTCTGCCAACTTAGTGCTTTTCCTCTCTGGCCCCTGAACATTCAGTCATGTAAGTATTAATAATCACTTATTTGCTTCAGTTTACTCTCTAGTCTTTAATCTTGACTCATTAATTTATGAAATGCTCACGATGCTTCAATACTACAGACAGAAAAAGAGTATTTGACTGGATCTGAAGGCTACATAGCTAAATGTAGTCAGACTTGCAAGTACTCTGGAGAACCTGTTTGTTGAAATGTCTCACATTTAAAAACTCAGCTGATTCACTTGCTAATAGAATAATTAACCTGGGTTAAGAACTAGTATGCATGAACAAGAGTAAATTATCAGGCCTGTTTTGGCTACTGTGGAGTGTTGGCACCTAGTTAAAAATGGTAATCTAGAATCTCTTTGTAGACAACAGAGAAATTCAGGAAGCTCCCTGAGTTATGTGTATGTCTGCATGAGTGTATGTTTACACGTGTGATTTGCTTTGTCCTGAGGCATGTGCAGGTATTATTTCATCAGGTAGAGATATGTCTAGAAATAGGTCAGATTAGAGTTTTGATTTGCATCATTTCAGTGTAGCCTTACTTAAATGAGGCTTAACAGTTTAAGTAAAATGAACAAAGGTATGGCTGGTTTAGAGGACAGTACTGAATCTGGCAAACAGATATCTGATTTTGGGAGAGGCTGTATTAGTGTTCATGAGATTTTCAAAACAATTGTTATACTTTCTTCTAAGTGAACAGTACTTTAGCAGTATCATGGAAAAATTTTAATGATTGGCATGATTATAAGATCATAATATGTATTTATTTATATTTTTGTTTAAAGTAAAATTTATTTCCATAAAAATATATTCATTTCACAAGGTGTAACAAAGTAACTTAGGCCCTGTGCTCTTCAACATCTTCACAGATTACTTGGACACAGGACTGGAAATTTGCAGATAATACAAAACTGGGAGGAGCTGTTGACTCCGTCTAGGGCAGAGAGGTCCTGCAGGGAGACCTCAACAGATTAGAGGGCTGGGCAATCACCAGCCATAGCAAGTTCAGCAAGTGCTGGGTTCTGCACCTGGCATGGAGCAACCCTGGCTGCACAGACAGGCTGGGGAACGAGACGCTGGAAAGCAGTGCCATGGACAGGCACCTGGGGGTCCTGGTCAATGACAAGTTGAACATGAGTGAGCAGAGCCCTGGCAGCCAGGAGGGCCAACCGTATCCTGGGGGACATCAGGCACAGCACTGCCAGCTGGGCAAGGGAGGGGATTGTCCCGCTCTGCTCTGAACTGGGGCAGCCTCACCTCGAGTGCTGGGGGCAGTTTTGGGTGACACAATACATTGTCTTTGGACTTGCTATGAGTTTGTATCTTTTAGACAATAAATTCCTGAGAAATCTATTCCAGGAAAAGTAATCTGCAATCTTGTGTTGTGAATCCTTTAAAAACAGTAAGAACGCAGGCAGGACCTTTCTACTGAACCGTATACTACACATAAGTAGGAATTTGTTCAAATATGAACAAATTTTGTGCTGGAAAAAAGCAAATAATTTTTTTTCTTTAATTATCGACTACTCTTTCCACTTCAGTCTGATTAAAGTTAGATTTGCTTTTTGACAATGAAATTGAATATTTCTAACTAATCTAGAAACTGTATGTGAATTACCTAAGCACTGATCTCTAGATATTTAGCCTGGCCTCTATTTCAAATAAATCTCAATATGTTACAGACAAGAAAATAATTCAAAATCTGAATTTCTCTTGAGTTAACTATTTGAGGTTTGTAACTAATTATTTATAAAGTGAAAACTATTATTTTCTTAATTTCACAGAGAAAAATATAGGTAGACTTTTTTCCATTTTAGTTTCCTCTATTATGTAGGTTTTCAGCCAAATTTGACAGTAACAGAAATGCATAAAATAGCAGATAAATTCAGATTAATGAGTTGAGCACCGTGCTGTTTTATTGACAAATGTTTCTCCTATGAATATGTGTTGATTTGGACACAAATCCAGGAGGAAACAACCCGAAAAGGGTGCCTCTCTCTCTCTCCTGCCTGCCGGGCAAGCAGACGCCGGCAGCCCCTCCCGCACTGGTTCGGGAAAATAATTTCTCGAATGAAAGTGAAAAAAACCCTATTGACTTAACAAACAGAGTCACCTGCAGGCAAGGGGCAGAAAAGGATATTGAAATCCCCTCTCTCATCCCCGAAAGGAGGCTGGTGGATTTTAGAGTTCTTTCTGTAGGTAAAACCTGCGGTCCTACGCTGGGCCGGGTCGGCCAGGCAGGGTCCGACGATCCCCCTTGGAGAGTCCTGCCAAGCAGGCCCAGAGATGGTAGCTGGTCTTGGACGAAGAAGCAAGCCAAAAACAGTCCAAAAAGGAAGAGAAGCCACTGAGGCAGATCACAGTCCCTGCTCAGCTGAAAGCTGAAGAAGAGCTAGAGCGGAAAAAACCTCCCTTCTCTCGTAACTGGCAAGACTGCCAGCAATGAGAGAGAAAGTGTGTAAACGTTCTAACTGCAAGGCCAAGCTAGCCGCTTTGAACAGTTCCCTCGTCTTCTCTCTCCCCCCTATTCAACTTAAAGTTACACTAGAGATCAAGCAGGTGATGGGGAATATGGTATTGTCATAGAATCACCCCAAGACAGAGATGAGGTGAGCTGGGATTGTTCAGCTGGGAGAAGAGAAGGCTTCATGGTGACCTTATAGCATCTTCCTGTGCCTAAAAGGGGCCTGTAATAAAGCTGGAGAGGGACTTTTTCCAAGGACCTGTAGTGACAGAATAAGAGAGGAATGGCTTCAAAGTGAAAGAGGGCAGGTTTAGATTAGATATTTGGAAGAAATTATATACTGTGAGAGTGAGGAGTCACTGGCCAGAGAAGTTGTGGATGTCTCATCCCAGAGAGTGTTCAAGGCCGGGTTGGATGAGGCTTTGGGCAGCCTGGTCTAGCAGAACTTGTCCTTGCCCATGGTGTGTGTGTCTGTCTGTGTGTGTAACTAGATGATCCGTAAGCATTCAAAGCGTTGTATGATTCTATGTCAATATGATAAAGTGAGGGATATGTACACACTTAATCTGCTCAATTACTCCTACTTGTTTTATCCTGCCTAGCGTACTGGAAAAACAGTGGAAAGGGCCACTAAATCCTGGAACAACTAATTTTACATTGTCATGAATGCAACAGCACTGTAATTTAGTAGCATGAATTCAATATGCAATCACACAATTTTTAAGCTCCTATGGATTCAATTTAGGTGTATTATGCATACACCTAAAGTTTTTGAAAACTCTTTTTGATAGTTGGCTTGTTTGTTTGTTTGTCTGTTTGTTTAAAAACCAAAATAGCTTAAGAATCTGACTTGCAGTACTTGTTTGGGCAAAATTCCTAGTATTTGGTATGTTGTTATTAATAGATCTATGGCGTAAACTTGAATTAAATGATTATACTTACAAGTAGTACAATAGGCAGCTGCCACAAAAATGTCATCTCAAGTGAGACATACAGATGAAGCTCTAAGTGATTGAATCTAGCCACTATTCTATAATATTTCCATAATTAAATTCCTGCATCTGTCAAGGAAAAGAAATGTGTTTTTTCTGGTTCAAGTATTTTTCACAGCACAAATCTGATCATTCCCTAGATTAAATTGAAAGTAAGCAGAAAATCAGAATGCAATTTAAAAAGTCAGTGAATATAAAGAGTAATTTCAATGTGTATATGGGGGAAGTTTTGTTGTTGAAAAATACCAGTAGAGCCAAGTTTAAACGACCTGCAGAAATTCACCAACTTAATTGCCCCTTTTACCTCTTCTGTCCCAATTCCTTGATTTTTGTACCCATTAGGTTACCACTTTAGACCTAGTAGATATATCAACATAGAATCATCCGCAATTTTTATCAGTGCAGATAAAAATTTAGTTTTTTCTTGTCTTTTCAAAATAAGATTTCAGAACTTGCACTAGAAACAGAATGCAAAGGTTTCACTCCAAAGCAGAAAATTTGTTTTACTGTTTCTGTGAACTGGATTCTAGTTAGCTTAAACTGTATTCAGTCTGTGGAAAGCCACTTTACTATCAATGCATGCAATATTTTCCAGCTGCACGGCCCCTAGAGAATTATTCATATTCTGCAAAGCATCTTTATAAATACTCTGGAGTTAGTAACAGAAGATATAGGGGAAAAACTATAAACTCCCTACAAACACTCCTCATCAAGTCTGCGTTCATGCCCTGCCAAGCTTCATGTAGAATGGATAGATTTTAGTCCTATTTCTGCCTATTGTGTGCATCAAAGTATCCTGAATAATATTCCTCTTCCCTCCTTCAGTTAGCTCAATTAGAAATAATAACTTTGTTCCTGTTTCCATCTATTAGATGACTCATTTATTTATTAGCCTTTCATCCCTTGCTATAAGGCACAACTACACAGTCACAAGAAGGAGGGTCAAAGAGGCATCATGTCGCATTGTTAGAAGGGGCCATCAAATGCTCTCTGAATGCGCCCCCAGCTCATTTCCATAGGGTTGTGTCAGACTGTTTAAAAGCCCTCTGGAGCATTCCCACGAAAGCCTGAATGTCTGTAACCCACAGAACTCTGCTGCACCTGCCCCCATCCCCAATGAATTAAAACTAGGACCATCGGTCTGACCATGAACATTGAAATTGCAAAGATCAAGTGTTATAGCTGAATCCATGAGTGGTGATATTTTTCCTTTCCACTGTCTACTCTTGTCCTTTCCTCTTCTTTTTCCCTTTCCTTAGATATTTTTTTCATGATACTATTTTTATTTTTTAAAGAAAAGAACCAATATGGTCACATACTTCCTTTTTGCTGCAATTACATTGTTTTTAAATAAACCTGTCTTACATGTGTGAGGGTCCTTCTGTGTTTGTTTTCACCCTCAAAGATAGGTCATGACAGAAAATCATCACAATTCATGACTTTTTGACTTCTGTCTTTTATGAGATCAGATGTGCAAGTATTAAACTTCTCTCTTGTTTTCAGAGGCTTTGAATTAGAATAATAGTTATGGATATCAACACGCAGCCCAGTGAAATATGAGCCTGAAAGACAATTCCCCTGTTTCTAATCAGATGAGAGAATGAGACATAGCATTCCATAAATATGTTTTATTAAAATTCTATTTTTAAAGAGAAGCACATAATTCAAAAAAGGATCAAGTTTCTTCTCAGAAAACTAATTTGATAGTATATTTTGTATTAGAAATGCCCCCAGTTGTTGTTAAAAAGTGTTTACTGACATACAAACTACTACTGTTGTTTTGTTCTATCAAATTTCTTTGCTCCCTTTCTGGTTTTCATGCTGCGAAACAAAAACAATGGAAAGCACAATATACTTAGAATTAACTGCTGAGTTCACCTGCAGAGTACAACCTTCATTATTCAGTGAAATCCTACAGTATTAGGTCTCAAGTACCTTAATCTTTTCAACACAGCAAAATAGCAAGAATATATGCATTTATCATAACACTGCAATACGTTTCTTCCAAAGAGAAAAATAAACATTTCCCTTCTTTAGCAAACAGTTTTCTTTTCAATAGAAGGGGAAATACAAATTTTATTATATATAAATTGGAAATAACCCCATACTGTAAATTAAAATATACCCATTTTGCAACTAAGCAATCAGAAAATCCATAAAATAAAACTACTTTTGACTAAACAAAAAAATACAATCTATAATTGTATATGTACACTTTAATAATATAACACTAATGGTTATTGGCATATCTCTCTTCCACTGACACATTCGAACTAAAAGCTGGCACAATCAGTGGGATTACTGGTCTGCAGGATTCAGATGAGAAGAAGGATCAATAATCCAACTCACAGAAATATTAAGCTAGCAGCCAGAAAAAGGTCAATGTTTAATCAAATTATTCATTTTTTAAAACAAATTTGTTTTTATAATTCTTAAGCCACCATTAAATAGGGTTGAGGAATTATTTCACAATATTTTAGATGCTATACATAGGTCTGTGAAATTTCCATGCTACCCGTGTGTCACCTTGGCAGTAACCTGAATAAACATCGTTTAACTAAGGCAAGATCTGGATTGTCTGATTTAGTTCTTAATTCAAACCAAAAGTAATGCTGAATCCCATCCCGGCTCTGGATTCAAAGCCTGCTGAAAACAGTGCCAGCTCCTGGGCTTTCTAGAGAGATCCCATCCAGGTACAGTCAGTAATAGAGGCAGATACACCAGGGACTGAGCTGTGAGGTAATGAAGAACTCTGTAATGAAAATGTTTATCAGATGAAATGAGAAAGGAAAAGCAGACAACTATTGGAGATATTGAAACCAAAAGGGTTTCACAGAAGTGAAACAGAAGCACAGAAGTGCAGCAAAATGGCCCATTCTGCAAAGTGGAAGGCTCTTTATAACAAACAGCTCTACAGAGGCACAGACTTACCTACTGCATCCCTATGCTTGCAGAAATGGCAGCGAATAATGGGTTTAACTTTAGGCTAGTAATGAATTTTATTTTTAGGCCAGAGACTCACAGATACTGAGTTTGCAACTGCAACTGATTCCAAAAAGAGCTTCATGTGTTTGCTTTTAACTAAATTTATATGGAGACTCATGCATTTAGATTTACACAGAAAAGAAAATGTCCTCTGTTGAAGGAACCTACATGAGAAGTTAAATAAAAGCTGTTTCTCTCATCTACTTCCATTCTGTGGAAAATGCAATTTCATACAAATTACCATCAAAACAGCTCATAAAGTTTTCCTCCTTTGCTCCTCCCTCTAGTAGACATTGTTATTGCCTCGTTCAAATGGATTCACTGACTTAAGTGCACATAAGCACTTCTAACAGAAAGTGTGAGAATGGAAAATATTTTTCAGACAATATTAAGTAATTAAATTTTACTATGTATTGCTTCTTAAGGATAGTAATGTCTTTGTATTGAAAGAGAATAAAAGGAAAAAGGAAAAAACCAGCCACAGGAACAGCATACACAAATGTTGTTCAAATTTTACAGGAAGGAAGAACCAAAGGAGCTGTTGAGAATTTGCTAGCATATTCTTTTTGAAGGTATTACATTTTTGTGGTCTTGATTACCGAACATTCCACCTCATCAGGCAGTGAATTTCTTAGCATATATTCTCAGATCAAAAGCATTGGCTCCTACCTACTAAAACAGTACATTATCATGACTCAGAAAAAAACAGATAAATCCTTGAATGCCCTTAAGCAACACTGTGTTTCTGCATTCTGAAAGCTCTTCATATGTCATGCAATGTTTTCCAAATCATCCAATCATTTTGTGGCTGAATTAATAAAGGATTCATGAATATAAAAATACGCAAATATGTAAATAGGTTTCCACATTATCCTAACAGAGGCAGAGAAGGAACTACAACATTTGCAATTGAGAGTTTGTATGCTTTTCAGCAAAAAGGTTTATCAAATAAAATTACTGGAAGATGTTATGCCTATTATCATATCCCTAGTCTATATAAAACAAGGTGTTTGTACTTGCTTATTGCCAAAAACATAAGGGTGGTGACGTGAGTTTCTTTTGATGGTCTTCTTTGAATTGCTTTATAAACTAACCAGAAAGTCTGCCAAACTTTTGGGGTTTCCATGTGTATGGTGAAGAGAGCAGCTGAGCATCTCTAGGAAGTATAATAGCTGCATTTCACTGTTCACCATGATGTATATTGTGTAACGCAAGCAATCCAAGTATGTCTCCATCTCCACAGAACTTCCTTTTGATCTGACTAAGGTCAATGACAGGAGAACTACTTTGCTCTTATCTTAGGATAATATTTTTTTTATTGAATGCAAACAATGAATATTGTCTTCAGTGAAGCAGCTTGTAGAACAAGAAATTTCATAGTTTCAGTTGCACAGGTTTATTTCATTTCTCTCCTGGATTATGAAAAAAATATAGGTACCAGAACAATCCTAAAAAATCTATAAAGTAGGCTACTCAAAGGTACTGGGAAGTCTTGCCAACCAATGAGTTTCCAAACTCTAACTTTACATTTGTTCTAGACACATGCACTAATATGTAAATTTCAATTAGTTACTAGATAGTTATTTATTTATTTGTTTCATAGAGCCATGAAATCATTTTGGTTGGAAAAGACCCTTAAAATCATCGAGTCCAACTGTCCACTTTGTGTATTATATAGTAGAATTTGGGGTAAGATATCTTATTCTTGTGCTATCTTACATCTCAGAAATGCTTGCTAGACTGTAGCGTTAAGTCTATTTTCAGCTATTTAATAAAAAAAATCTAAATTCACCTTCTTTCTATTGGCAAAATAGTTTTCCAAATGCCTATGCAATATAATTGTATAGACTCTAAAGGGGCAATTTTCTCCTGAATTTAGCTCTCAACATCGTAGCTATTTATATCTGGACAGGTCAAACCACATGGTCATTAGCCAATGGATAGACACACCTACAGCAAAGTTCTGAAGTTCTCTTTCAAAACTGAAGATGTGATGAGATGCAGTGCAAGTTCAAATAATTTTCTTCCTAGAGGGCACAAAGATCCTAAGTTCAGATGTATGCAGTTCATCAAAGGAATATTAGGATAAAATTTTGATTAGTATCTATGTTATTCAAGGTTGTTAACTGGAATTCTTAATGTCAAGTCCTCTGGAAATCTCTGAAATTTTCATGTATAGGCACTGAAGCTGTACTGACTTCTGAGTGGTCCACCTGCCTAAGCCCATGCAAACCTCAGTGACACTTTTAAAGTGTAAGCATTTTAATTGAGACACCTAGGGTTGGGGGTGTTTTTAGTTAATTTATTAGGCAATTGGGAACCTAGTTGTTGTGAAAATGGTGGATATGGTATGTTCTTTAAGAATTCTAAATCATGGTATCTTGCAGCATTCTGACTATTGAATACTGGAAGCCGTTATCGGTTCTAGTGCAAGTTGCTGGAAAAAGTGTCCACAAAGAGCAGGTGTAGTCTTACTTACTCTTAAACAATGAAATTCACAAAAATATTCCTTATTATCAGCATATTTGTAGAGTTTCTTTCCAAAGAAATTGTAATTCTCAGTGTGTGTTCCATCATTTGGGTGGATTAAGTTAGCAAGGGCAAATTATAATCATGTAGTTTTACCATGTAGTTTATTAGATACAATCAAGTGTACAAGCAGAAAGGACATTCTGATCAGAAGTCAGAAGTCTTGAGAAATTACAGTGATTGTGCATGAAACTGAGGACATGCCTAGAGATAGACTTGGTTTAATGATCTGTTACTTTCTGTAAACCCACATTTCAAATACAGTGAACCATTTACGACTGCATGAAAATTAACCTAAATGTCTGTTGGAATTATAGCTATAAGTATCTATGAGTTGGTTAAAAACTCCTGCTTGTGCAGTATGGACCTTTTTACTTAAAGTATATTAAGCTGTTAAATCCTTAACTATTACTTATGATCAGAAAATATGTACCAGTAGCTATGATGAACAGAATCACTCACAAGAATATTTCTTGATGACTGATTTGTTCATTAAGTCATCAAAACTCAGTGCTGTGGTGTTCACCCTTCAGCTCTCTGCAGCAGCTAATGAAGTCAAAGGGAATTTGTTCACCGGCTTCAGAAGGCGGCTAATCAAGCTTCTTGCCCTTCTTGAGATGTGTAGGATCTTCTGGGTAAAAACACTCTGAACTGCTCCCTGATTACACTGAATTCTCTGCTCTATTTAAATATTCTCCAGTTGTAGCATTGATATACACTAATTCAGTAAAGTTTCTAATTAAGATTTAGCTTATGCGCAAATCCTGGATGACAAAACTGCCACCAAAATTTTAATCAGCAAGTGTAATTTGTTATGGCATCTCTGTGAAAATTTATTCAATCTCCAGGAGCCTGTTTTCTTTTCTGAAAAGCAGGACAATAAAAAGTAACTTTCTGTCATGACTTGTTGATGGCATAAGGCACTGTTTTTGATTACAGAAGTGATGTTCTGAAATCATAAAAAGAACAGAAGTCTGCTCATTAACATGGAAAAATGAGTGACTCTGAGTTCCTCTAAGAGTCGTATCTTTTGCAAGGTTATTGTTCCAGACTTGGTAATAAAAACAATTTTACTGTTTAGGAAGAGTTAGAAAGAAATTCAGGATAATTTCCAAGAGGAAAACAATGAAAAATTTAAGATTATTTCAGCATAAATGCCCCAGTGCCTCGGGCATTTATAATCTTGGCATTAGTCTTCTCAAAGGGGCAAGTAAATAATCCAATCTAGATTTTACCCAGTCCTTTCCATCCTTCTCTTCTTTGCTCATTTACTCAAATACTCTTGTTTGACAGACTTACTCCCTACGTCAGCCTGTGCTGCAGCTGGTTAAGGTGAGCATGACAAGGTTCCTCTGACCAAAGACGGATGTCTCTCCACTCTAGCAGCTGTGACATTGCTTTTCCCACAGGCTTAAGACAGAATAAATCACTTGTTACCAGGGGGCCTATTTGGTTAAAATTGGGATGGGTGATTTCAAAGAGCTCCTCTGTTACAGTTCCTCACCCGAGTCATAATAAGGTTATTTGTCCTATCATTACACAAGAAACATGATGGGATTTCAATCTTCTTAGTCAAATATCCATTACCATGAATAATCCAAATAATTTAAATAACCAAGAGTCAGAATTCCCTCTGTAACACTTCATGGTACCTTGTGTGAGGCAGTGAGTGTCACCTTGGGGTAGAACTATTTCTGTCACACCTCTTTAGCCAGTAACATTTGGCATCCTGTGAGATGCAAACCATCTTGGAAGGCCGGTTCAAGAAACCAGTCTACAAAGAAACATAAAAAACACAGTCAGACTCCTAAATGAGCTAGAAAAGAAATGCCAAAGTGCAAATATGTCTCCTTTTTAACCCTTTGGAGCAGAAGAATTAAATCAAGTTATGACAACATGGAGAGGAGAATAATAACAGGAGTGAATCTTGCGGAAGTTCAGTTCTGTCTTTTCTCTTTCTTGCAATGTGGTACACAGTTACAATTTTCATGGTCTCATACCTCAAATGTAGCAATTTTTATTGCTTATATTTTGAACTGTATCAAAAGCTTCTTCACCAGAAATACTATTAGGTTGTTATGGGTAATAAAAAGAATGCCTTGACTTACTGTAACAGGTGAATAGACTGCATACACAGCTTTCAGAATGCCAGTCACTCACATTTAGAAAAGTCCGACTTGCTTGTTGGTTTGCAGCAATGTTCCCTACTGCACTGAAATGTGCTCAGAATAAACTGTAGTGAAAGAAAAACTTAAATTTCTGATTTTCCTCTCTCAAAAACAAAAATAAATTTGAGTTCTTTGGGATTTTGCTGATTAATATGCTCATTCCTTTCAGTTCATTCTTTGAGATGCAGGTAATTTTCGATCCAACTCTGGAATCTTCTTTTTTGAATAAAAGAAAATATAGTTACAGAGTCTGGTCTATCAGTGGTATTTTTTAGTGCTGAAGTTTACACCATGAGAGGGAAAAAGTTGCTGCTTTTGTGAACAGGAAAACACACTTTTCACAACCAACCAGTAAGAAGACAAATCATTCTAATCCCCAAATATATTTAATTGATTTGTTGAAGGTGAATTACTTATGTTCCTCAGTCAAGCTAGAACAAGTATTAGCACAAAGCAGTTAATAGGTATTCTAGACCTTAATTCCTACATGCCACCCTCAGACTAAGAACAAGAGACACAGAAAAAGAAAAAAACAGTCCTCCAGTTGCCCACACCACAGAAGTAGTAATGTATATTCTGGTGATTTTCAAACACACTATTTGGAAAAAAAAAATTTGTAAACACTAAACTTTTTCTGCATATACTCATACATTTTGAAATAAAGTAATCTAATACTAGATATAAATCAACTTAATAATTGGAATAAAACAAAGTAAGACCATTCCTTAAAAGAATTATACTTTTGAAGTTACTTAGTTGTTCTGAAATCTTCCCTTAGGAGGGGGTTCTTCGCCAAAGATTTGACCTGATTTTAAGGCAAAGGAGCTCTTTCAGCAGTGTAAGCCCTCCTTAGTTAGTGACTTTACACCCAAACAGAGGTCTGGTCTTTTTCTCTCCCAGACACTAAACATAAACAGTCCAGGCATGGTCCTAGCCATTGCCAAGGACCCCTATGTATGTCACAGGTTTTAAACCTTAAGCCTGCCCCCAGCATTTCCCAAGGATCCATTTGAAAATGTTTTCAAGAGAAAATATTTTTACAAGCTAAGCCTTCCTTTGACAGACCCTCTACAGCACCAGTACAGATATATCTCAGCTATTTTTGCCTTCCCTATCCTCATCCTAACCCTAACCCAAGACATATTCTGACCCTAAAACAAGGACCCCCTGACCTGGCCCAGATTGAGCAAATACCAGAGAAAGTTCTACATGCAACCTACCCTCCTTTAGCAGACTCTTTAGCTCCTCTCCAAGTGGTACACTAGGTTTTGACTCTCTCCTATTTTGCACTGCTAAGACCATCTTAAACTCAAATTTTCTGAAACCAAAAAAATATGATCCCAGTCAGGCCTATCCCAGGTGAAAAAAATTATCATGAGATAATTTTTTTATATAGTTTTTCCTTTCCTTTTTCAGCCACTTTGCAGCACCCAACTCCAACCCTAAGGCTACAGATAATTTTCTTGGGCTAAATCTCAACAAATTGCAAGGCTGAGAAAGGGAAATCCTTGAGTTTTTCTCATGCATGTACATATACTTGAACATGTATATGTATATATGGGGGGAAGAGGGTCTTGAACCTAGATGTTTCTTAAGGTCTCTTCAGACCCAAACCATCCTATGACTCTATTATTCAATGATTTGATGATATAATGGTTCTGTGATCCTGTATCTCTGTGTGTTTCTCTTTAAGACATATATGTGTGACTGATATCTGCATATGCATATTCATATGTGCTTACATACCTGCATGTGTGAGCTAAAATACTCAGTAATTCCAACAGTGTGAGATTAAGTTCCACAGAAGTGTAATCCTACATTAAGTGTTTTTCCCCACTATACCATCTCATGTTTTGTCTTTAAGGCCTGTGATGGCCTCTGGGAGCCCTGTAGCCCTGTGTTTCAAGGCCATGGCTGGGAGAATGACAAACTTCCAGCTGACACTAAACTTGTTCAATACTTGCTGCTCCAGCTGGATGCACATAAATATATGGGGTCTGATGGGACTCATCCCAGAGTACTGAAATAGCTGGCTGATGTTATTGCAGGCCCTCTCCATTATTTTTCAATGTTTGTGAATGCCTAGAGAGGTCCCAGTCAACTCGAAGCTAAAAGATGTTTTCCTAGTTTTCAAGAAGAGTAAGGAGGACCCGAGTAATTTCAGTCCTGTCAGTCTCACTTCAGTGCTTGGTAAAATTATGAAGAAGGTTGTTCTGGGAGTTCTTGAAAAACACTTGAAAGACAATGCATTCTTTGGTCATAGCCAGCATGGGTTTGTGAGGGGAAAGTCCTGGTCAGTCAACTTAATGTCCTTATATGACAAGGTTATCCATCTAGTTGACCAAGGGAAAACAGTAGATGTGGAGGTTTTTATTTGAGCAAAGTTTCTGATACTCTCACTTTATCTTTCTAGATGTGTCCAGCACACTTCTAGACAAGTCCATAATACATTGAGTGATCAATGGGCTAATGGGTCAGGCTCAAAAAGCTCCAGTGAATGGGGCGGGTGGCTCTTCTCCAGAGCTCAGTGTTAGGGTCAGTGCTTTTCCAGTGTTTTTATAAATTATCTGGATGCAGGAACAGATTGTACGTTATATTTGCTGATGATACTAGACTAAGAGAGGCTGTGGACTTCCAGAGGTTGGAAAGCAGCCCTGCAGGAAGAGATCTGGGGTACTTGGTCAACGGTAAGTTGAATACGAGTCAGCAGTGCCCTGACAGTCAAAAGGGCCAACAGTGTCCTGGGATGCATCGGGCCCAGCAACATGAGCCATTCGAAGGAGGAGATTGTCCCACTCTACTCTGCACTGCTGTGGCCTCACATTGGGTACTGTATGCAGTTTTGGGTACCTCAACATAAAAAGGACATTAAACTATTAGAGTATGTGCAGAGAAAAGCCACCAAAACGGTGAAAGGCCGTGAGGGCCAGATTTATGAGGAGCAGCTGAAGTCAGTTGGTTTGTTCATTTTGGAGAAGAGAAGGCTGAAGGGTCACAGTCTAGAACTCACTCATAGGAGGCAGTAGAGAGGGAGGTGCTTGATATCTCTCTGGTGACCAGCAACAGAACATGAGGAAGTGGAATGAAGCTGCATCAAGGGAAGTTCACACTGGACATTAGGAAAAAGTTCTTGACTGAGAGGGTAGTTTGTCACCAAAACAGGCTTCCCAGGGAAGTGGTCATGGCACCAAACCTGCCAGAGTTCAAGAAGCATCTGGATGATGTTTAGTCATAAGAGTTAAGACTTAGGTAGTCCTGTGAGTAGCAGTAATTGACAGTGATTATGGGTACTTAAAAATTCAAGATATTCTATGATTCTATATATTTGGTTCATTATTTACACATATTCTGGATTACTGCTGAATGAGGAGGGTAGAGGCAAAAGGTTGTATATGCATCTGTGGGCAGTCTTTTCATAATGAACTAAGGTAATATGCGTACCTTGAATAACAATAAGTTTTAAACTATCTTTTCCAGACATTAATGTCAGTTAAGGTTTTTTTTTTTCTTTTTTCCACTAGAGGAAAGGAAATAGTAGGAACTAAAAATTTTCAGACTGAGAGTGAAATTTATGTAAATTGATACTGTAGAAGTAAGTAACAACTTCGAAAAAATTGCTGATGCTTGTGGGGGAAGATATTTTACTAATAAAGACTATTCTTCTGAAGCTGTGTCAGAGTCTGTGTGTATTGGGTATGGCTAAGCTGGAGTTAACAGTCCCCATAGCAATCCTCACACTACTGTGCTCTGCGCTGGTATCTAGAAGGGTGCTGGTAACACATCACCGTTCTGTGTGTTTTGTCAACTGCTAGGCAGCGCTGGCACAGTATCAGTGCTGTCAGTCCAACATTCTCTTCCCTATCAGTAGGCTGGGGGTGGGCAAGGTCTTGGAAGGGGACACAACTAGGACAGCTGACTCAAACTGACCAAAGGGATATTCTATCCCTTATGATGTCAGGTCAGATATGGAAGCTAAGAAAAGGATGAGGAAGGGTGGCATTCACCATTTACAATGCTTGCCTTCTAAAGCAACCGCTATGTGTACTGAAGCACTGCTTCCCAGGAAGTGGCTGGACATCACTTGCTGATGGGAAGAATAAAATATATTTTTTTTCTTTTTGCTTGTGCAACCTTTCATTTTTGCTTTAGCAAACTGCCTTATTTCAAGTTACAAGTTGTTTTCCATCTTATTTTCTCTCTCTGTCCAACTGAGAAGGGGGAGTGATAGATTGGCTTGGTGGGCACGTGGCATCCAGTCAAGGTCAACCCATCACAGTGTGATAATTCTGCCCCAGCAAGTCCCAGGAGAATCCAGCAGGAAGCTTCTAACAAATGGGGTTCCCTCATGTGAATGGCAGAAAACTCACAAGTTTTGATTGTGTTATTTGCCTGAGTTTGTCAGACAAAGGTGATAAAAATGGCACAGATCCACTAACTGGCATGTCCAGGACTCACACAAGAAAATAAATTAAAAAATATGGTTCCCTTTGCAAAGAGTTACTTAGCTCATAACATGAACCGAAATTGTTTCAGCATGAAAGTACAGGAGATACTAAAGAAGCTGCATTGCTTTACTTTGATAGCAACTCTTTCAAAATGTGAAGACTATTGGGAAATAGAGAAACATGCAAAAATGTCACAATTGGTTTATAAAAACATTCTGTAAAGTCTATATTGCAAGAGCACACAGAAGCCTATTGAAAAATATAAAAACAAACTCTTAATAAAACAGACCAAAAAAGAAGATGGAGGAAATGTAAGCAGCTTTAAAATATTATCCCTGTACTTGATGTTGGTTTTGTTAAAATTTTTAGGATCTGCTGATTCAGATAGCCTGAACCACACATATTATAAAGCATTGTAATTCACAGTCCACAATCTCTGCCACCTGATACTAACCTTTTAGTCAGCTCAGTCTTTATATCACTGATGCTGGGAAGCAATTCAGATCACTTATCTGAGATTACAGTTGGTCTAAAAATAAATAGATTACCCATACATGGCTGTTTAGCTTCAAGTGGACAACAAAAATTGTAGCAAGGTGGGGGGGTGACCACTTCTCCCAGGCAGTGACAGGACAAGAGGAAATTGCCTCAAGCTGCACCAGGGGAGGTTCAGGTTGGACATTAGGAAGAATTTCTTCACTGAAAGTGTTGTCAAGCATTGGAATGGGCTGCCCAGGATAGTAGTGGAGTCAGCATTCCTCTTAGAAGGAAAATTATGCATTTCTTTTGAGTCTGAACGTTCTCTGAGTTGTACTGATGCCTTGTAGAGGCTGACCTGGAACAGAGGCTAGACAGAGTGAAAGGATAAAGGCTAGGTATTTATTGAAAGGCCTTCACAGGGTACACCTTGGGCAGTGCAGGAGTCTCACAGAGACTACACCCAAGATGGACGACCGGCACATGTTTTTCAAACAGATATAAGTTTTGTCCATTTGCATATCAGTGGTTAATTGTCCAATTACAGCTTCAGGTAGTGGAGTCCCATCCTCTTAGTTTGCTCCTCCCCACAACTCACTTTTGTTTCCATTTCTCGGGGCCTGAGACAGTGAGGTGTTCTTGATTCTCAGGCCTAGAGAGGAATTGTTGTCTGACCAAAATGTGAAAAGCAGTAGCTAACACTCTACATGGAGCTCAGAGTTATACACTAAAGAATTGCAGGATTACAAACATATGAAAATATGAAAGCTAAAATCCTAAGACATCAGTACAGCTTTACAATGTTTTGATAATAAAGATCAAATATACTATAGAAATTATCTCAAACAATTTTAAGACAAAAGAGACATAACTTACTTTTGCGGTGGTTGGCCTTTATATGATAACAGATATTTGTAAATAACATGTTGAGGGAGGGAGTATGGCAACGACAAATAAAAGAGTAGTGTAGAGGCAGTATCTTTATTCAAGAATCAATAGCTGCTTTCTTCATCGCAAGTATGCATCCTATGAGGAGCAGCAAAGGACATGGAGCTTGTCTAGTTTGGAGATAAAAGATTGAGGAGTGACCTCATAGCTGTCTACAGCCTCCTGAGGAGGGGAAGTGGAGAGATGAGTGCTGAGCTCTTTTCCATAGGATCCACTGATAAGACACATGGGGAATGGTTCAAAGCTATATCAGAAGAGGTTCAGACTGGACATCAGCATTTCTTTACAGAGAGGGTGGTCAAAACTAGAACAGGCTATCTAGAGAGGTGATAGGTGCCCCAAATCTCTTAGTTGTTATGAGACATTTGTACAATGCCCTTAACAACAGGATATAATTTTGGTCAACCCTGAAGCAGTCACGCTGTTGGACTAGATCACTGTTGTAGGTCCTTTCCAACTTAAACATACCTTCCTCTTTTTCCTCTTCTTCTTTTGACCAGCTGAAAACCAGTCACAATTTTATTGAATGCCTTTATAATTTTTAGGGGGCTTTAACTCTAAAAATCATTAAAAAAAGACTTTGAAAGCAGTTTCAGCTTGACCAAGCAACACCCCGTTAGAAGTGAAGGAGCAAGACAGACTGAACTTTTCCCTTGATAGTTATGAACTGAGCACAGTTTTTCAGTTTTCATTTAATTTCCCTTTCTGTCAGATTCAAGAAGTATATCTTAGAATGAATGAAAGATTAATAAATTAAAGATAAATATTTTAGGAAAACCTGTTTTAGTATTTTCAGGCATTGATCAATCTTCTGTGTGAAGACTTATTTCAATAAAATACAGGAACTTGAAATATAAGTCTGAATTCAGTGATGCATTATAGGAACTCCTATTTGTCTCTTCTGTGAGTTTGTCTTGTTGCCATTGAGGTACCTAGTAAATTCCTCTTGACATCAACAATCAGTTGTTTAGAAACAGGGGATGGGAGTCAGAGTTGATACTAATTTATGCTCCACATTTACAGAAAGTAATCCAGCATTCAGAGGTGTCTGTGTCTAAATCATGAACCTACATGAAAGTGTACATTGACCAATGAAATTAAAAAAGAATAACTTTCAAAATAATAATGTCATTTTGGATAGCTTATTTTTAAGCATTTGATACTGTAGTTTCATAATTCCTGGTGCAGCCTCCTAAATTTTTAAATAGCACTAACATAAACCTGCAATGAGTATTTTTACAAGACAAAAAACTCAGATGATTATGGGCACTAGGCAAATTCTACTTATGCCAGAACAGCCTCATAAAGTTTCTCATAGACTAGAATGCCCTGGGATCTATTCCAAAAATTGTCTTGTTTTGAAAAGTACCATAACCTGAGGGGTTTCACAGTTTGAGTGCTGAGGATGAGGTCAAATACACACAAAAATAAAGGAGTGTAAAATGTCATCACTTATGACATATCTTTTTAAAGAAGGTCATTTTATCAAGGCTTTTTCCCAATAATGGATGAGAAGAGCAAGAGTAAAGAATGCCATAATTAGATGGTGATGATTCTTTTATTTTATTCACTATGCTTCATGATCACATTCAGCAAGTCCAAATAAAGCCCTGAAAAAAGATACATCTAATCCAGCAGCAGTGTCTGCTGCAGCATACACCTAGGGTCACAGATCCTTGCTGCCTCTCATTCGTTTACTGCCCAACGGGGAGCCAAAGACACAATGCGAACGTTGGGATAGCCTGCTGTCACTGATTTTCAACTTCCAATAATGCTTTCTTTAATTCTTTAACAAAAACACACAGACATTTTCCCCAGAAATTACACTAGAAAGACAGTAGCAGACAGACCATTGTGGGGAGCACAATGGCCAGCAGTTGGACCCAAATTCCCAGCGCAAAGGAGATGTGAGCCAACCACACCAGTGGCTGTGCCAGTAAACATCCAGCCTTGCAACAGACTGCCAGGGCTTTTTGGATATGGGTGTCATGAAACCCTCAGAAACCAGCTCATCAACTCTCCCTCTCCCTCAGTCTGAACTAGGTTGTGTATGTCTTGTTGCTCCTAACAGGGCAGGTCTGTGATTTTTAGATGCAGAAAGTTTGTCCATGTCTCACCTACAGTTCCTTTTGTGGCACTATGCACAGGAAAATGTAGAAACGAGCACACTTAATGTATCTGACATCACACTGCTCACACTCATTGGCACCTACTCACACTGATAGTCATTATTCATTAAACATGCTTTGTCTTAATTGCAGTCAACAATTTGAGAAATTAACATGTTATATTTTGAGAGAAAAAAAAAAGTTTTCTCTCCCTGTATATTCCTAAGGGAAGGAGAATATCCAGAAAATTGTTTCTCTTTAAAATATGCTACAGACACCCTTGTCATGAAGTGTTGTTCAAAATTAAGGTAGTTTTTTATTGTACAGAGAAATGCTTTAAACCATGATCATTACTTTGGAACTTACTTTGTTTTAGACGTATAATTGCTCATTAATGTACATTATGTGTCTGTAAAAAGTTTTAAACCTTAAGTACCTCTCCTCCCAAAAGTGTTCCTAAATTGTAGTCTCTCTTATTTACACAGTATTACTTTGAGATGCACTTAGAAATAATGTCTATACGAAATGATTTTAAAATAAAATAAAATTTTCTAACTGTTTTTAATGCACTACAAAAAGTCCAACTTAATCTGATATTCACTGTATTTGATTTGTAGTGGAAAATGAACATCTAGTGTTACTGGCTCAAAAAAATACCCCAATCAATCAGAAAAAAATCTTCATTCTTCTTTCTTACCATCTGAGTGTTCGCAATCTTTGTGAGAAATACATTCTGTTTATGTGTAGGACCCTACTGGGCTGAGTTACAGAGCAGGAGATAGGAGAGATAAGGGGAAATAGTCATAAATGTAGAAAATTCACATAGAAGGATACTTCCAAGTTGACAGAAATAGTCTTTTGGAGTGTATAGCATGATGTAATGTTATAATGGTAGGCAAATCTCTCATCAGATATTCAGCCTAAGCCTTGGCTGGGGCAAAAATCCTTTATGCTAGTTTCCTGAGAGACACAATCCTAAAATCAGCTGCCATGTTTAAGTCCACCAAAGTATTTAGTTTTAGGCTCTTTCTACTCTAATTTAGCCGGAGGTAAAAGATATGCACACTCATCACAATTATCCCACAAAGGAATTAATTTTGCCTGCCTATTTTAGAAAGGGATAAAAATATTTCTGGGAACCCAGGTTCCTTCAACAAATTTAGAGAAAATAGAATAAATTCTTTAGAATTAAGATTTAAAATTTAAGCAGTTTAGTTAAAGCAATCCACTAAGTAGATACAGATTATGGCATTAAAAAAGAGAGATCTATTGACAGCCTAGAATGCAGGCACTGTAGTCCTTGTAACACACCTTTACTATCTGTCATCTATTAGTATTTAATAAGTCATGGACCTTGGATGAGATTGCTAAGACTGACAAAGGGTTGAAAATATATAAAGGAAAATTGTAAGTAGGCTCAGTAAGCAAAGAATCATTCTGCCTGTGGTCAGTGGACTGCTTGTGCTTTGTAAAGCATCTGGAAATACTCTACAAAATGATTATAAAACCCAACATGCCTGCAGACATCATCAGGAGCCAGTCCTTGATGGCACATATAATTCATTCTGTTACTGCACATTAACCAAGCAATTTCAAATTATTAAACAGCGTCAATAAGGCAGTCCATGCCTGAGGTTTGGTTTTTCTCCAGATAAAAATTCAGAACTTCATAAACTCAAAACCCATATCCAAAACAGCAACTGTCTGTGTAACGAGAATGGTCTTTAAAAGAGTAAATACACTGGGAGACTTCAGACTTAGAAACACCATGAAAAAATGAATAATCTCCTTTTTAACAATAGTTTCTAAGATAACATCAGGGACTAATTTGTGGCAGTGGACACATTACCTCTGCAGCTATTGTGCTTGTGTTATGAGATGTGATTTTGATTCCAAGGTTTTCATTTGGATGATTGTTTGAAAAACATATTTATTTTTTAAAATGCTCTAATCAATCCTACATTGTTGTATTTTTCTTCAAGTGTTTCTTGTAATCATATTACCATTTAATCATATTAGCATTTAAAAACTCCCAAACAAGATTCTTGAATTAACATTTTCTTGAGTTTTATTCAAATTTTAGCAAGTATCCAAAAAGTAGAGAAGTAAATGGAAATATTATTGTGAAAATGTAAAATGGAATGCAAGAATGGACTACCAACTTCCAGAAAAAGGGCTTACAAGGTCTTAGGTTCAGTAGCGTACATCTGCTTGCCCGCATAGACAGATGAAATGCAGATAGAGATCAGAAAATTTAAAATCATTTCACATTGATTTATCCCTCATTCACAGTAGTGCCTACTTCTTTGAAGTAGAAACATGCATAGTAACACAGACACATGCACAGTTTATTCATTAGCTTCTCAAATAACAACTCATGCTGGCGAAACCTGACAGATGGATGCCTTGTCTTTCTTCCTTCAGAACAGAACAATTACTTCAACATACTGTAAATTTGTTTTCTGAAGAGTTTTTTTTTAGTACAAATGATAAAACACTTGTATTTGATAGCTTCCCCCCTCCCCCCCAAATTTAAAGTAAATTGCAGTATAAAAAGTACCAACTAGCTGGACTAATCCTCTGCGTGTGAAATGTGTGTAAAGTTATTGATGTACATTAAAAAAAAATACTCTGGAAGTTTGGACTTTCTTCAAAGACCGTGAATGTGTTTTCATTTACACATTTGAGATTGCCTTACCCTGGACACTGATAATGTTATGGTTGTTTTTTCCTCAACAAGAAAATGCTAGATTTATTTTTCCCAATTGCTGAAAATAGATCTGAAAATCTAAGATGTTGGGTGTTTGTTCTACATCATAAGATAAAATTCAAATAATGTTCTCTAAATATATTATAAACCAACAGTTTATCCTTTCCATTCAGTAATCATCCTTCCCTTTCTTATATATGGTGACATTGTAAGGTAAATTGTGCCTGATTAAGCCTGATGTTGAAGTTAAGAAAGATGTCTGAGGCAATTCAGCAATCAATGACTGCAAAAAATACGAGGCCTCTCTTCTTTCCTCCCTTACAGTGCTCTTTTGTATATCCACATCTGTGGGGTTTCTTTTTCCTGATGCAGCTTGTACTCTCTAGGTGCCTCTTTATGCCAGTTCAACTCACCAATCCTGCAACCAGTAATCCAGTGAAAAACTAAAGACATTTCATCCACATGAGTTGAATTGACACACAGAAGGTTGCAACCAGCACCAGAGTGGAGCAGGGTAAGACACAAGTGCAGACAATTAGTTCTGTTTTAAAGAAGTTTCACGTGTATGTGCTTCCCTTCTACCTGCAGTATTTGGAGTATACTACGATCATACATGTGATCTCATAAAGCAGTTTAGCTCACGACTGGGTATTTTATTGTATTGAATAAGGAAACAAAGAAAAGCCCAACTAAACTGGGTTAAAAGTTTTTACTAAACTTTTAAACTGTTTTCCTAAAACCTTAAATTGTATTTTCAAAACCTTGACCTTTGTTAACGCCTACAATTTATTTCATCTACACTTTTTTTTTCACAATTTGTATAAATTTGTTTAAATGAAACAAAGGAAAGTGTTCCTATGACATGGTTGTTATTACAAACAGTATCTAGTAAGAGTTAATTTAAGTAATTTGTTGATTATTAGTCTTCTCAGTTTTAGCAGCAGCCTTATAGAAAGACATTTGCATGGTTTATCTGTGTGTGAATATTTTTGGTCCTTCTTTGATACTTGTGGATGTCTCCCCTGCAGATAGCTGTCTTGCTTTCCTTGGAATTGGCTGAGAAAATGCTCTCAAGTGACGTTACAGTTTGTATATTCAGGTTGAATAGCTGAGAAAATGTACTTTCTACAAGTTTCAAAGTCCCCCCTGCTTGCTGTTGAAACAGTATTTATGAGCAAAATATACTCATTTGGCCATGAGCAAATGGATTGTTTTGTCTAAACATAAAAATGGACAGAATTCAACCTAATGGTACATGAAATAACACTTTAGCAGGTGACAAAAGTGTCCTGAGATTTGTTGAGATTCCATATGTAAGATCATATGCTGAAGCTGCAGGTTAGCTGCAAACTGCATAATGACCATGTGCAAGAATCATGTTGTGCTGTTATGGCTTAGATTTCTTGCCATGAGTCACTCTGAGGCCACGCAATTAAAAAAGGAAAAAAAAGAGGCAGGTTGAGAAGGACTGAAGAGAGGGAAGGGTGGGGTGAAGAAAGGTAGAAAGGATGGCAGGAAAAAAAAGGGGAGGAAGGGAGGAAGCAAGCAAGCAGAGAAATGACCAGAAAGACTAGTCAAAAACATGTTCCAATACTAACGAGAAAAGACACTATCAAAGAATTATTCATAAGAAACACAACAACTCATCATGTAGAAAGTGTTTGCTAGAGCTGAAGTATTATCAAGGTAATAACCTAAGGAAGATTTTTCCAAGAGTTAAAAAAAAAAAGTTTTGTATGGAACAGAATCTTCTTTCTTTCCACCTCGAAAATCACAAGCAAGCTAGCAAAATGCAGTCAGCAATAAAATAAGAATGCTAAAATTCAAAGAGAGGGGCTGTACCTATAAATTAAAAAATAGACTAAAGTAGAGAACACTCAGTATCACTGTAGACAGCAAGGCAGAGATTGTGGTTATTTAGGCTGTTCACATGAAGTGCACAAGATTGTGGTGATAAAGTACAAGGAGATAATAGTTAAGGAGAAAACTGGCTGTGTTCTCAAAGCAGTTACACTTTCTGGGTTTGATCACATTTATTACTCAGGGAAGTGGACAGTGTTTGATTATTAACACTGGCTGTGATAAGGAAGCGACATTGTTCTGTGAAGGCAGAGCAGAGTCATGACCAGCATAGATCAACCAGGATGTGCAGGACGCTGCTTCTCTTTCACTGCCAGAACAAGCACATAAGCATTCACTGTTCAGGAGCAAGTAGGAAAGCCCTGGAATTTTAAAGACTGCTAGTGCTCATTCTTTGCCTATGTGTGAGGAAGTTTATTTGCAGTTCAAGAGTTTCTTTCTTTAGGACTATTTATTGTCTTCTGTATGGTTTCAGAGCCAATGCTGGCATGAATGGTTTTCAGCAAAATCTCTCCAATGAAAAATTTCCTATGTGTTGATGAAATTTCCTGTGTGTCTTACCTTTCACAGAAATCCTCTGGGCGAGTTCATCTCAAAAATCAGGAGAAGACATAGCAAGGACTAGACTTCCTAAAGTTTTCCTAAAACATTTATTTTGACAGATGTTAGCAATACAGCTGTAATACTCAACAAGTGATCTTCTTCAGAATCTTTTGCTTACAAGGTCTATACATTTCAAAATATTTTTCCACTTCAAATGCAATCAAATCCACAAATCAGATTCTTGCATTTTTACCAGATCTTTAACAAATGCACTTATGGCTTACAGGAATGCTTTGAAATAGACAGTCCTAACATATTATCACAATATTTTCCTTTTTAATTTCTAAAAATACTCTTACAAATGAAGAAATGTTTTCTATCCATTATTTCTAGCAAGCCTGCAAGAACAAAAAATTAGATTTATTTCAACAAACAATAATTTGATTTATTTCAACAGAGTAATGATGTAACTTATTATAAATTAAAAAAAGGACCTTCAAATGATTTCCTGTCAGTTTAGAATAGCTACTATGCAGGATGTCTTCCAATAATGTAATTACAACCTCAAACTAGACTTTACTAGCTATATAATATTTATAGCAAGGCCCTCAGGAAGGCTCTGGACATTTCTGGATATCAAACAGAATGATGGACTTTATAGAATAATTTGAAACGTTAAAAGAAGATGAAGATCTATTTTTGCATAGTTGAAACCTCATACAGCGTGGGTCATACCAATACATTTTAATACAAGCCAAATTCTGAGGACAGGTTTGAATTACTTTTGAAAAAGTAGGAAAAATAGATTTAGGAAGAAGTATCAATGAACCAACACATATGCTAGTCTTTTGAGAAACTAGAACATAAGTAGCAGAACCTAAGGCAAAATAATGAGTTTGGTTCAAATACACTATGCTTATTAAAAAGAATAAGGATTGTTATCTCAGAACTGCCTGTTACAAACTTTGCAGCCTCAGCAGAACATAAAATGAACATTTTAATTCTACTACATTCATTACACAGCCTGCAGGGGCCATTTTGCGAATCTTGTCCGACCTCCTGCATAGCACAAGCAACAAGACTGCAATGAGTTCAATCTCATTGGGAAGACAGACTGGGGAAGTTTTTCTTCCACAAGTCTGTGGTTTTATCACAGACATTCAAGAAGTTCTATGAGGCAGTTTGGGAAAAGATGGGAGTGGTAAGCACATAGCTGTAACTAGGCATATCTAGAGCTGTCATTCTGCTTAAACTTACACAGACGAATACTTCTTCAGAGGCCTGCCTGTGCTATGGACTCTCAGCATCTTTTTTATACAGTTAGAAGAGATCCCTGAAGAGAAACTCCATCAAATTCAATATGGCCTTCATTACATGGCATTTGTATACCTAAAATTATGGAATTTGGACTTTTATATAGCTCACGCTTTTAAAAATGCATTTAAAGTCTGTCTATCACATAAGAACCAAGGAAGAAAATTCCACTACTTTTCATACCTCACCAAGAAATACACAATACTGTTAAAACAGTGACAGAATCAAGAAACTATTTATTTTATATACAAGTTTATAATCCAATACAATATCCAAAATAACCTTTATCTTCTATAATTCATATGAACTATAAGAATAAACTTTTCTATGCTATTCCACTCGTGAATAATGTAAATTATTGAAAACTATGTCTTACAACCTTGTTGAGTCTCACATCTGCATCTATTTAGTCCTCAGAATTATTTCAAACTTTACTAACATCAATTTTCCAAAATGCTGTTATTAACTAATAGAGAAATATATTCAGACTTTTTACATGGATGCAAATTTTGGTATTACTTTACCAAAGCAAAATCATCCCTTCTAGAGTAAAAGCTTCTCCATATTCTTTGTTCTGTGATTTGACTTCTCAGAAGGATAAGTTGGGCATGTTTTCTTGCAAGGACGTTAAATTAAAAGCTCTAGTTAAGCTTTTTTCTCCTCCATTTTGTGAAGATACAGATGGTGTAAGAACTAGCATTTTCAGTTTGATGGTAGTCCTGCACTGCAGTATATTTCTCTCATGGCCTTCTACCTTGAGCAGTAAAATATTCCCCTCAGTTGATCCTTAAACACTGTGATGCACTGTGAATTTAGGCTGTAGCACATTGATGGCTCAGCTTGCGCTCCATAAACACAGCGATGGACAGGTTTGGAAAATATGAAGTTAAAGTCAGTCTTGGTTATAAAGTAAACATTATGTCTATATTTTCTTTTTTTTCCTAATTAAATAATTTAATTTTAACATAATTTTAAACCTGAAATGGTAAAGGGCCTGAAAAATGCTTTCTTATTATACATGTTAAAGTTGTTAGGGGAATAGTGAGATGCAGTAGTGTAATTTTGCTGGTAAAAATTCATAAGGTTTCCCTCTGGCTAGAATGTAGTATTTGCTTTAAAATCAAACAATAAGTCAAACTGCTGAACAGAATAGGTAAGTTTATTACTTCTGATTATAAGAAAAGGATTATGGTTCCTCTTTTGGGCTTCCAAAGGCATCTTTAAAATTCCTAAGATAAATATGTTTGGTTCTCAATTCAGACACAGCATAATAACAAGTGACATATTTCAGGCAAAGATGTCAGTAAATTCTACAAACTAATTAAAAATTGTATTTACAGAGATCACTTTCCCATCACTGAAATCTTGACAACCCTAGGGTGGAAATCAGCAACACTTACAACTAAAACACAGAAAGCAGTATGCTCAACATGGAAATGTTGTGTTCCCTTGAAACCAGTAAAAATGTAGACAGGCAGAAAACATAAGCTCTAGTGCAATTTAGCCAGTACATTAGGTCAATGCTTCAAAACAAATCTGTATCATTTTGCGTTTAGAAAAAATACACATAATGGCTAAAAGAATCAGCATGTATATCTGCATTGCATTCAGGGCCATTAGCCAAATGAGGTAGAGCAATCTACGCATTTGCACCTTGTTCCAAAACTGGAATGAGCAGAGCTGAAGTTGAACACTGTCTTAGGGTGATTCTATGACAATACTGTATTCTCCATAGCCTGCTTGATCTCTAGTGTACCTTTAAATTGCAAAGAGGGGAGAGAGAAGCCGAGAGAACTTTTCAAAGCGGCCAGCTTGACCTTGTAACTAGAATGTTTTGCATTCTTTTCTCTCTCGATTCTGACAACAGTTGGTTGGTTAGAGGAATTTTGCTCTCTAGTCTCTTCGGCTTTCAGCGGAGAAGGGACTGTGATCTGCCTCAGCGGCTTCTTTTCCTTTTTGGACTGTTTTTGGCTTGCTTTTCATCTGATATCAGCTGTCATCTCCGGACCTGCTTGGCGGGACCCTCCAAGGGGATCGTCGGACCCTGCCTGGCCGGCCTGGCCCAGTGTAGGACTGCAGGTTTTACCTACAGAAAGAACTCTAAAATCCATAGTCCTCTTTTAGGGGACAGGGGAGGGGGTTACAATATCCTTTTTTCCACGTGACAGCGGGGGACTCTGTTTTGTTAAACAAATAGTTTTTTTCACTTTCACTCGAGAAATTATTTTCCCGAACCCGTGAGGGAGGTGCTGCCGGGGCCTGCTTGCCTGGCAGGCAAGAGAGAGAAAGACACCCCTCTCGGGTTGTTTCCTCCTGGATTTGTGTCCAAACCGGCACAAACACTCCAGACTTACGTGCTTCAGGGCAACGGGGCTCGGCAAAGGTTATTGGTGCCTCACATCCCGTCCTAGACAGCAACTCCGCTTTGTCTGTCCTAGGCCTTCACAGAGCAGCAGCCTTACTGGTGTTGAAGAAAATGCTGAGGGTCTGAAAATCATCAAAGTATCTCCATGTGTAAGCTTTCTCCTCAGTCTCCCAAGCTGGAATGAACAGACAGTTTTTCTCTGACATGTTGGAGCTCACATTTCAGTTCTCATGCACATATTTTTCTTACAGGCAGCCCAAGGTCATGTTTTCATTTGTTACATTTTTGTACCCTGTTACAATTTAGCACATTCATAGTCTATTAAGACCCCAAGAACAAGTCTGTTGCAAGGATGTGTGTAAGATGGTGTGCAAAGGCCCCTGCAGAAGATGAGCTGATATAAAAATATCAGAGTGAAGGGCTGACTCCAGGCGTTTACTGCCAGAGGCTGCTCTTCCTGTCAGTGTAGGTGACGCTGAACAAATGAAGGAATGCAAGGTAATTGTATAATTTAAATAGACAAAATAGGACAACCACAAATCTAGGCATTAAAAAATATCTCACAGGAAGACTCTCAACTCTGTTTTGTCTGTTTTTCTTTTTTTTTTTTCCTGAGATGTTTATCCTCTTTTAGCCCTTTCTCAGACCTCATGCCAGAACAATGATATCAAAAAATGTTACCAGCACAGTTATCTTACCTGTACAGATTATGAATGCTCTTCTACACAATTAATATATAATTTTAAACCAGTATTTGTTTTCATGTATGTTTTTTAAATTAAGGTTAAAGTGAGTTAGTTTAAAATTAAGTCATATCATAAATAAAATTCTCATGTCATTTAACCTTAATTTATATTCTCCTTTTTTTTTACTTTCTTCAAAATAATTATCTTCTATATCCCTGTCATTCCCTTGGTAATTTCCTTCACTGCTTGATTTACAAAATGGTATTAAGAAGGGCAGTAGAGTATGAATGGGCTAAGATATAATAATTTTGTTTATTGTTTTACAGCTTATAGGGAGCAATTTGTTTTATGAAGCAGCAGAGAAGAAAACAGGCACTATTCTGGAAATTAAAGGTCTGCCAGCGTGATGCACAATTCTCTCCTGAATTGAAGATTAATTAAATACCTTTTAAAAAATCAAAGTAAATGTCAGAGAGCTGAAATTAAAGAATATAGAATAACCATTACAAGCATAGCTAAGACAAAATAATTTAAAATATTATCATAAATAATGCTTCATTATATCTGAAAAAATAATCCTCTCTTTTTCAGGTCTGGGATTCCGCATAAACAGACATTGATATGGTAACAATGATATTTTGGTGTGCACTTAATTAATGTGGGTTTAGAATGGAGCATGTTGCTTTCCTCTCATGTATATTAAACTAACAATTTCCAAATAAATAACCAGGGAATTTATTCATGTAAATGGATTTGATTGATGAAAGTCCTCTAGAACTTTGTTTCTCTAGAGAAAGAGGAACTCTGAATGTTTTAAATTGAAAAGACACAGTCTGAAATACTGAAAAATTGTTAACTGTCAGGGCAAATGTAGGACATCATGAATGAAATTTTTCTCCCACCAAAATACTTTTGCACTATTTCATGATTTAAGTGTTGACTGCTGAGGAAGTTAAGCCTTTTTTAAATAAAAAGGACCAAGAGACACTGGAAGGCTTCTTTTCAATTTGCATTTTGGTAAAGAGCACACTAGGAGGGGAGAAGGAAGAGTCTTAAACATTGTAAATACAAAAAGCAACAAAGAGTAGCTGCTGTCTTGCAGCGTTCTTTTGCACTTTTCCTTCTCTATCCTAATGTTTACATGTGCCATTTTCTTTTTGCACTTTTCCTTCTCTATCCTAATGTTTACATGTGCCCTTTTCTTTTTGCACTCTTCCTAGTCTTTTGTTTCACATTCCAGGTCTTTACATCCCCCTCTTCCTCTTCTACATATTTTCTTTTTGCAGCTTTTTAAATTTTCTAATTCCCCTGTTATAACTTCTGTACTGTAACTTTGTTTAGGTCATCAAGACGTTGAAGAGCTGTGTGAAAACATAACCTCACCCTTTGCTTGCAAGCACTGGTGAGCACAGCCCAGCTAGGCTAGCACAACGCTCCTTTTAGGCAGAGACAGAGAGACTCTTTCCTGCCTTCTTTTGCTCACTCAGTTGCTGTCTTGTCTTCCTTCCTGGATAGGGT
Organism: Callaeas wilsoni; assembly: GCA_013398955.1. NCBI lineage: Eukaryota > Metazoa > Chordata > Aves > Passeriformes > Callaeidae > Callaeas > Callaeas wilsoni. The sequence continues at coordinate 183,038 of VWPU01008508.1, forward strand.
TTTTAATGATTTATAATTGTTTACAGCCTCTAGGTTCTGGTCAAAAATTTCCCAGTATTCTGAAATGTCACATGCCCCACTTAGTAGACGAGGTAGTATTACATGATGACAGACAAGACTAAATCAAAGGCACTGCATACATGGATACTAAAATATTTTAGTGAACCTACAGATGAAAGAAGGATATTAAAGTCACTGAATACACTCTTCAAGGAGTCTTAAGCAGCAGAGAGCTGTGCTTAGGACATAGGCAAAGAAAAAAGGAGGAAATCAGATGGTGTATTGACTTGTGTTGATTAGAAACTCTTTCACTGGGCTTCTAAAGATAGATATTCTTTTGAGAAATGACAGGGGGTTTTAGCTCAGCAAGTATGTGCATTATGTGCATCAGACTTACTGAGAACAAATTCTTACTGTGAATTATCAGTCAAGCATCTCAGTTCTCTAAATACATCTACTTATGAATTTGCATTTGAACAGGATGTGAAGCTGAACTGTATGCATCTATTTTAGATAACATACTCAAGCTTTGAGGGAGAAAATCTTTTGCAGACCTACAAAACTTTTATCATTTTTGTCTAATTTTTTTTGCTTGCCATTTTAAATATAAAAGACAGAAGCCTACTTCTAGAGGTAATTCACTGAGTTGTGGAGACAAGTAAACAAAAATGTGAAAGAATAAGCATTATATTAATAATCCTTCTTTTACAGCTTGTTCATTTGTACATTTCAATGGATGCTGTTGTCATGTGTATGAGGATGTGTGTTTTATGAAATAGATTTTTAAGTAAGACAATGGAGATCAATTTTAAGATTGTATTTTACTGAAGTTTCTATTAAGCACATTTGGGAGGAACTCAAAATAGCTGGCTATTGAATAAGATGTCCAGAAGGAAGTTTTAACAGTTGTGTCCTCTTTTAAATTGTCAAGAGAGCACAAAGCTTGCATGGCTTGAACAGATCTTTCAAAATACAACAGGAACAAAAAGGATAGGGAGCAGATAATTGATGATGTATTTCTACATCGGTCAGCTCCTGCTGATATTAATAAGCTGCTTCTAAAAGACCTTGAGGACCTTCAGGAGAAATTGGAGTCATGCTCACTTGCATCCATTTGTTTATTTTTGACATATCCGTCAAGATGATTCTGGTTATTTTTGTTCGCAGGATCACAAAACAACAGAATGTTTGTGATTGGAAGGGACCTCCTGAGGTCACCTGGTCCAACACCCCTGCTCCACCACGAACACCTAGAGTCAGTTGCCCAGCACCATGTCCAGATGTCATTTGAACATCTTCTTTTTCATCTGACTTTCAGTTAATTAATTTTTATTGAGCTACTGAATTTTTTTACTTATTTAAAATTGTCCTTTTTTCCTATATCAGTCAAATGGTTATAGTTAGCAGTTGTCATCTTGAAATCTGAGGACCACATAAACTAGTGGGAAATCCCATCCCTGATTTGATATTAAGGCAGAAAACCTTTGGGGAGCTATGCTAACCTGCCACAATTTGGCAATTTTTAGAGAAAATCTTCTGATGCTTCATACCTGGAAAAAACCCTTTCTTCTCAGTGTTCTTTGGGCTTTGCTTAAAAAAGATCTGTATTATCTCTTGCTGGCACTATTTTACACATTGCACATTTTTGTAGTCCACAAGTATTGCTACAGTTTGTTCACTTTTTCATGTTTAAATAATTGCTGAGCTTACATCTATCCTTCATGATCAGCTAACTGTGCTCAAGGAAATAACTCTCAGTAGTCAGGCAAAAGATGTGCCCACACATCAAAGAGATTACAATACATACTGGAGTTTAGGAGATTTAAGGCTTCTAACACTACCTCTACTATAAAGATAACACCATAATCTCTGTAGTAAAAGTAGAAAAGCAAATTATGGGTGGCTAGGCATCAATAAATCTGAAGACACTACTGAATTTCTTGTAGAGGTGAATAAAAACCAAACTCATTGGCAAACACACAGATCTTGCCTTCCATATATTGCAGGCTCTTTGACTGTTTCAGAAATAATTTTTTTCCATTGCATATATACTTTTTTCCAGCTATCTCAGGGATGTATGAAGATATGAAAAACATGCCAGAACATTATTGGCACTGAATTGTAAAGCAGATTTGAGTTGTGTTCTACTTCTCTGCAGTTTTATGTGAGCTTTGACTTTATCTTAACGATTCCCACAACTCCTTCTCTCCTCCTCTATTTGGTGTTCACCAAGAGGAAATAATTTTACTTCAGTGGGTACTTAATCTAGGTCTGAGTACATTTCAGACTTGACATATGAAGCTATTTGCTCAAAAGTATTTTCAAGCTAGTTTTTTAACTTGAATATAATTTATATTCATTACCACACAATGATTTTGCATTGAAACTTTGTACTAATAAGTGCTCTACTAGGTGCTATATACTTATGTTTTCTTCTACTTCCATTATTTCTCTTGTTTACCTACCTGAGACATAAAAAGAATTTAAACAGTTAATATATGTCAGCAAAGATACAATAGGTTTCCAGGTATGCAAGTGTGACAGATGTGAGTTATTTTTTACACAAGAATAAATCACTCTGCCCTTTAGCTGCCAGGCTGTCAGCTTCACCTGTGTAATTTGGAGAGAGTATTTCCTAATTTTCATAAAATGGCAGATTTCAGGTCCACAGATTTCTTTGTGAATAATTGCTGGTTTCAAAGGAGTCAATGCTTTCCTTTCATAATGGTCTTTAACATCTTGGGAATTAATTCTATTTTGTAGAAAGAAACTTCCACACCCACATTTTCAAAGTCTTGGCAATTAACCCAATCCATGAAAGGGGAAACAAAAAATGTAAAACCTGAGATTTTCCTAGTACAAATTTTACTTACACCATGTATTATAGGAGACTTATTTTTATATCATGTCTTTCAGGAATATGGCACAATTAACTATGTTTAGCTACCAAGGAATCTAATGGGGTTTAGACACCTGGGAAACCTTCATAAATGTGACCTCTCATGCTAAATTCAAACCATTTGTATTCTTCGTGCCTTAGCTAAATTCAGCCAAGATAAAACTGGGCTTCTTTTTCTTCACCTTTCAGATACGAGATGTCTGCATCACAGGATTTTACATTACTTAGTTCTGTTACTCATTCATCATTTTTCATCAATTTTTTTGAGATTCTCAAATGAAAGATGTTGAAAAAATGAGATTTTTTTCTTATCATAACAGGATTGTAAATACATATGTAAAGTAAAGGACAGGTGGATACCTGAAATGTAAGGACCTTTGAGGATGTAAGGGTTTTGAGCGTATCTAGTAAACAGCTCTTCAAATTAAGAAAAAATGTCAAAAGACTGAAAAACTAATAAACTGAACACCAAGGTACACAAAGCCTAATCAAAGATAATGATGAAAATAACAAAAATGAGAACACTTAGATCTCTGATTGATGTACTCCGGTGAATAAGGATCTGCCACCAGTTACTTCCACCTAATCATCTGGAAAGGACCAGGCAGTCTGTGCTGCACATGTCTGTGACAGTGATGTTGTTTTTGTGGCTGAAGGTACTGCTCTGCTTCTACTGGTCTGTGAGACTGCCTGGAAAGTCGGACTCATTCAAACAAATTCATTTGAATAGAGGCAAATGAAAAACTGTTCTAGTTTTCCCCCGGAAGTAAGTAATCTTAGCTAACATTAACTGCCTCAAATGCAGGTTTTCAGTCAGAGGAGTCTCTGGACAGTCAATTCATGCATGTTAGCACTGGATTAAACAACTTCTGTAGGTAACCATCTCTGTTCATTCACAGCAGAAGGAACTGAGGTAACTTAAGAAAGAAAAGGAAATTTTAAAAGACTAAGGTTAACCGAGAGAAAATCTTGACCTTAGGCACCAAAAAAGGAGAGAAGGCTGTTTTTCTGAAATAAAAACCATTTAGAAATCATAGAAATTCCAGAGCAAAGCTGTAATTTTTAGACTCTCCGTGTATACATGAGGTGGAAGTAATTAGGGAGATAGTCCTTTTTCACACAGTGTTGATAAGATCAATATAATAGATCGTTACCAAAAGAGCCTTCTTAAACAATTCGAAGAGGACGCTGGCAAACTAGAGATTCTGCAGGAGAAGTTATTAAAAAAGAGTTCAAGTGTTCAGTATGCACAGGGTACATGTCATTTTAGGAGATCATCACATGAATCCCTAAGGGTATCTAGATCTCTGAAACACATTTAAATGTATGTGAAATATATATTTCCCATATACGTAAGAAAGATTGAAATATTCTTTGATTTCTGTATTAACCTGATTGTTCCAGGTTATATTTCCTATACAAAATAAATGTTAATCATAAAATTGTGTAAAAACGTGGTTTGGAATGTTATTGCTGACCTGCTCCAGAAACAAATTACAAACACAATTTATTGTATAAAATTGTTTTTCAGAGTTCATCTACCAGTTTGAAAGACCTTGATTTATGGCACAGACTTTTTCCTCTTGAGTTCCTGAAGTGATTGACATAACCATTTATCATCCTTTGGATGAATAAGCCAATAAAAAGGATAAGATACTGAACTTCTGTGTTTTGCAGGCTATTCTTACAGCAGGGAAAATAGCATGACTCAAATATCTTTGGTTCTGTTCTAGATATTTCACTGTGTCATGCTCAGCCTCATACTTTTTGCATGCTTTCTTCCATGTCTTCAGTTTTTTCCCACAAAGCACATCTTCTTTTTGTAAAAATTGTTATCTGTTTTTATTCCTGAATAAAGCCTGTAACTTTGATTTACATCTCTTTGCCCAAAGATATCGTTGGGTCAAGAAATTTGTCACTATATCCTATCTTTTTAATGTTTACTTTTTTGACAGCATCTGACAATAATTGATACCAGAAGACTGTTAGCAATCAATACCATAGAGATAAAGCTTTCACAGAAGGAGATAAAAGAAGTATTGATAATTTAATAGGCAATGTTGTGAATAAAGAACTGCACAATTCAGATATGAGACTGGCCATTGTTGGTGTAATATAGTGTTGTGAAAACATCACCAGTGATTATATGGTTACTAAATGAAATGTGTTTTCAAGCAGAAGAGAAAAAAAGGGAAACTAAAACTATGGGAAAGTTTCACCTCAGGCTGATTCAATTTTGGAAACCAAGCCAAGACTTCGATAACAAGTGACGTTGAGGCAAAACAAGAACAGTGAACCCAAGTGATACTGTTGGGGGATGTAAGACTAACCTTTGAGAGAAGAGTTATAGTACGATATACAGCAGAGCTTTTTTTAATATCACTGAGGCTGAACAATGTTAGTAAGTAGAAATGAAAGAATATAAGAAAATAAAACAAAGAAAAACCCTTGAGCAGAGTTGTACATGTCAGAGAATTCAGTATAAACCAAATTAGGCAATGGATTACATAATCTTTCAGGAGCTTGCAGTCAGTAGGAGGAGAGCAGATAGCAAAATAACCAAAAAAGCATTACTGTTGCTGAATTCCTCATTGTGTTTTGTCTTCACATAGGACAAAATATTCACTGATTGGGCACTATATTGTAAATCAATGTATTCCTATATTCATTGTTAATTTGCTTTTCCACAAGCACATAGTGGATCATATGAAAGTAAACTCTCAGTGGAGTTTAGCTCCACTGAAGAAGTGAAGGGCCAGGATGGGCCATGATAAGTGTTTTAAAAAAGTGTCTTTTCAGTGGTATGGTAAAAAGTGCACTGATTATTGCATTAATCTCATGTCAGCAATGAAGTCGAGGGTTTTCTTTTTGAGATAAATGTAAACTATAATTAAGGGAAAGGAGAATGAAGAACATACAAGTTGACATCTGAGCTTGGAAAAATATCCACTTGTCTCAAAGTATGTTTCTATTTGGTTCTCTTTGGCAACCACAGAAAAGGTTCCCATTTGTTAAGGCAGAGGCTGATATTTCAGCCACATAAAGGCTTTGCTGTGAGAATCTGCTGATCAGAGAGGATCAAAGCGGGTCTCCTTCTCGGCCATTACAGAAGAAAAGAAAATGTAGGTCTGGAAAGCACATCTTTCAGTGAAGATATGTGCCTTTTAATGGGGTGGTAAAACAATAGATGTCTCTATAAAAGAAAGAGCTGAAAAGTATAGTTTTATTCTCTCCTGTTCTTTGAATTTATTTGGGATACTATTTTTTGATTATTCTACCAGTCCCTAAAACACTCAAGTTTCTTGTCAAAATTGAAACTTCTATGGCTATCCATTATTTAAAAGGCTTTTTATTACTAGCTTCCCATGGAGTATTTTTATTTTATCATTTACTTTTATCATTTGTCTGGTTTGTTTTCAACCATGAGTGGTTTTTTATTGTTATTTTGAGCTTTATCCATGCCATTTTCTAGTTAAAATTTTATGCTGTCTTATTCTTTTACATATACCCTGTAGAACATCCATTATTTGACAGCACACTCAGAACACCAGATGATACTTGCATTGCTTATTATGGTTAATTTCAAAGCAGTTCCCATCAAACCTATGTGAAGAAACATCTCTTTATTCTGCCTCTAGCAACACAAAGAATACACTTCTTTTTTTCTTGCTTATTGTGCAGCTATATTACTACTAAGAAAAGGAGGACAAGAATTGATAAAACCATCCTGTCGTGAAGTCTATGCTGTATTTAATGTGATCCACAGGTAAATATAACTCCTATTTATACCACACTAAATTGTACTTGGGGTGTTAAAGACAGTTAGAAGACACAGGATTTGCCTGACAGAGTATAGGAACTCAAAGGAGAAAGAAATCCAAAGGATGAAGAACAGGATGTAATGCTGGAGTGAAAGGGATCTCCTACATCATTGTATGGTGTTCTCATCTCCAGCAGGTAAATCCATTACAGAATGACTTTTGGTGACTGTCGAGGTTCTGACTTCGTAGAGGATCTCCCTTCTGCTCCTCAAAGACTCTCCTGGAATACCATTCCTCCAGTTAGAAATCATCTTCTATTTTCCAGTTTAAAGGTGAATAGGGTCAGCTATCTTCATGATTTGGTGTCAAGTGCTGATTTTTAGTATGAGTTGTGAGCTTAGTGCTATTCCTAGGCTCTCCTGGAAAATACCCTCTTACGTCCAACAAATGTACGAGCACCACAGGTCTGTTTGATGGGAGGTTTTTGTCCACTGAAAGGCAGGAGGAGAAAGATGACAGTAGCATATGGAAAAGGAAATCTAATATAGAAGGATTTGGAGCTTAAGAGTGAAGTGATTTCAATCAGACAAAAAGGGGCTGCTCCTGGGATTCTGCTGTGTGAAACTGGACTCCTTGGGAGGAAAGAGCAGCATGGAGCAGCATAGGGCCAAGCAAAGGAGGCTTGAACATGTAGCACAGAAGTATTTGGAGACACAAATATAAGGGCACAGGAAAGTGAGGATGGGGAGGACTGTGAAAGGATAAGGAACTTCTGTTTGTCCACGTGGAGCATCCCTGAACATTGCCCGTATGCACACCCTGCCCCACACTGACTGCTGGGCACACTCTTCTCCAACTGCATCCTTCACTATTGTAAGAGATGTAGTCCTAATGGAAAGATTTCTTGGGGTTTTTCTTACCATCAATCTGTGTAAAAGGTTGATGAACATGCAGCTGTGTAAGGGCTGTATAAGCTCTCGTGTTAGTAAGATGAGTGATTCATAAGACTGAGCATGCTAAAGTATAGGTAAGTGTAGACTGAGAAAAAGATCTTTTATTATGACTGACTCAGATGACCGAATTGTTTGGTTGATCTTACTGCGATAAAAGGAAATATTGCTTCTGTGTTTTGCGGTTCACAACATCTTCACATTTTTACTGTATCTTCTAAGAAAGAAATCTTTCACTTTGTGAAGTTTCATGTAAAAATAGCAAAAGAAAATAATTTTTGGTTTTTTGCATGAAATCATACTACAGCAAAACCAGAGGCTGAGGAAGAGCATCCAGAAATCTCTTTGGTACGGGGTTCAGCAATACTGGGTAGAAGTACATAGGCTGATGCCAAAATAAACCAAGATTCTCCTGGCTGAGGTCCCATTCCCATATAGGTATACACATATCACGGTTTTCAAAGAAATTAATGTCTGGGGATGTTACAATCCTCTATTAATGGGATTTTGGCTTCTGGATTACTTAGGAAAAAAACCTAGAATATTCTAAATGTAGAAACTGTGTAACTATCATTCCCATTGATTAACATTCTAGTTCTCGTTTTCAAAGTAGTTAAATTCCTCAGGCACTTTTATCACAAGGTTTATTTCAAAACTATAACATATGTTCTGTTCACAGCTCTGGAAGGTGGCCATTTACACATTACCACCTGCACTGGATTTCGATAAATAAATGAATATTACGTTCTTTCTCCACTCAGAGCATCACTCACAAAACCACAGATGAAGAAAAGCCAAGATGACAGGATATAGATGAATGCTAATACATTTTAACTTTTGCTAGTAGTAGTCAGATTTGATATTAACACAGTCCCCTCTTTCGTTATGCTCAGTATATTGAAAAGTTATTTTAACTGCCTAAATCTAATAACATCAGCAGCTGCAATCCATTCCAGAATCCAAGGAAAGTCGTTGACTTTTTCTTGCTCCTCAGTTATCTTCATCATCTCCCTAGACTGAGCTAGGCAAAACTATTTTCACTCACAAGGGATTTAATAAATTACTAATACTCTAATAATTGTTCAGTGGGACAAGACTTCTGCTCGTATTTAAGGAAGTTTGGATTGATATTCATGTCACTGATGAATGAAAATACAGTTTTCAGAAACTGGTTTTTATGGGTTTTTTGTCAGACCACTGTCATATCACATTGACCACAAAAGAATAAGCAAAATTTAAGTTATACTCTTTATATTATGAATGCACTTCTTGTAAGCTGGTATCAAGGTGAGTGTCTGGGGAAAATTTAAGAGTATTTAACAATAATATTTTAATGAATTCTGCACAACTGCTCTGTTATGACTCCATAAAATCTGATTTCCTATTTATTACTAAAATAATGCTGCAACTTCTACTTTTGGGGCTTGCCAGTTTTGTTGTTAAATACCATGACAGTCTGTAGATCTCTGAGAATTTCCATCCATCTTTTTCACAAGATGCTGAACAGTAGTGAAGCAAAATATACAGAACACATCAACCACCACGTCCTTGAAATTTCACATACTTATCATATTTTTGATAATATGTCATTCTTCATTTGGATATTTTCTCGAGAGTTCTCAGGAAAGGGTGTAGTTTCCCAAACAGCATGAAATTTTGGACTAGTAAAATAAAATTTAAAGCAAGCATGTTAAAAAAATAGCAACTAGTATTTTAATACAAAATTTAAAAATAATCTATAAGTGAATAAAGAAAAATATTATTAATATCACGGTATTTAATGAATTCATTAGTGAAAATATACTCTACTCAACTTTAAAACTGCAATTTACCTTGAGAAATCAAAGACTGAGTAGCCAAATGTATAACACCATGAGTGTGCAATAAATCACTCTAAAGATTAATCCAAGTAAAGCCCATCAGTTATTCATTCAGATAATAAATGTTACCAGAGCTCTTCACAACTAAAATTCAATTAGAAATTATGGTGCTGTAAAAAGATCAAATAAATCTAGAGTTTTTGAGTAAAACATAATCAATTTTATTAAAAATAATCCTTGATTAGTCATAATCAAGATACATCAGGTAATTGTACAAGAGAACATAGTAACTAAAGAATAATAATTTAGCAACAAAAAACAGTTTAGAAGAAGAAGAAAGAGGTATCTCTAATGCTTTTTTGGTCATAACTTAGGCAATATCACTGTTGCCGTGACTTAAATTAGGAAATTTGTTCCCAAGAGAAAGAAAGATAGCGAACAAGTATTTGACTGAATGGAACAATAAGCTAAAACTGTTTTTTATCAGCTCATGAATTTATCAATGTCACTCTCTTAAAAAAATATGGGTTTATCAACAAAAAAAAGTCCAGCAAGAATGTGAAATTATATGGTCTATCCTAAATGCAAATGTATAGCAAGTCGTTTAAAATTATGAATACCTAGTTCTAGACTAAAAGCACAAGCAAAAAAAAACCAAACAAACAAGCAAAGCCCCCCCCCCAACCCAAACCCCAAACAAACAGAAATGCAGCAATGTTAGTCAATTAAACGGTTCTAAAATCCTGGCAAACCCTGGAGACTTTTGTAGACCAACGTAGTCATTTATATTTTGTAAGTTTATTGAATGTCTTCTGTTCTTGAAAGTGAAAAATATCAGATGCAAAGAAATTTATAGCAGGAAAATGGGTGAGGGATCTCACTTCTCCTGCACTGAAGAATAGAAGAGTCATTTATTTAAAACATCGTATTGCTGAGTTGCTGCCAATAGGATGGGCTTGGATTTCATCACCCATCAGGTCTACCTGATTCATATGTTTCTAACAACTAAAATTTTATGTAGACAGTTCTACATCTTCTCCTCATTCCTTCTGCCCCAGATGGATGTAATGGTTTCAATATTAATATTTGATTATACATAGAAATGGTCTATGTTAATTTAATTTTAGGTCCTCATCCAAACTAACAACCAGATAAATATGAGTGAATTATATGACCAGTCCACACTTCATGAGTCTAAAATAAAATTAAAATTCAATGAACAATGCTATTGAATTAAATGCAAGTGGTCAAGAGCACTCCGTCACATATTATATGTGCTTGTAATAATGAAACCACAAACTGCTGCTTTGTCAAACAGATGTAGTTTGACAGTAACTTGGTGATTAATTGACAGGTTTATTTTTATAGAGTGGAATAGTATGAAACTGGTAACAGTTCCTAACCAATACAGAAATAAGTTTTTCATCAATGGAGCTTTTCCAGTGTCCACATTTTCTGAGTCTTTAAAGGAAGTTAACTGTTTTTGCCTTTAGCTGTCTTTGTGTTAAACCTATTGTCATAGATCATAGAATACCTTAGGTTAAAAGGGAGCTTTAAAGGTCATCTAGTCTAACCCCATTGGAATGAGGAAGGACACCTTCAACTAGATCAGGTTGCTCAGAGCCCCATCCAGCTTGACCTGGAATGCTTCCAGGGATATGGCATCACCACCTCTTTGGGCAACCCATGCCAGCGTTTCACCACCCTCATAAAAATCTTCATCCCTACATCTAATCCAAATCAACCCTCTTTTATTTTAAAACTATTAACCCTATTGCTACAGGCCTTGCTAAAAAGTCTGTCCCCACCTTTCTAAGAGGCGCCCTTCATGTACTGAAAGCCTGTAATAAGGTCTCCTTGGAGCCTTCTCCAGGCTGCACGACCCCAGCTTTCTCATGGCCTGGTATTCCTCACCTAGGTCTTTCTGCTCAGCCTTTTGTGAGCAAGAGTGACTTTGCTGGGCCTCTGTACAGACATCTACACTTTAAAAAGAAAATGCATTCAGTTGTCCTCTGGATCAAATGTGCTCTCAGTACATACCTCGGACAGAGTGACACACATAGCAGAACTCTGTTTTGAATAGAGTTCAGAACACATATGTGTGTGCCCAGGGACATCCAGTGACTATGCAGGTTTCTTCCTATACTTCTGCCTGCAGTACTCACCCAGAATCTCATGGTCCCATCAGCCAAACATCACCCAAGCCCCAGAGGCCCCTCTGACTGGCACTGCCACACAAGCTATGGGATGCTCAGGGTGCCAGCTGCAGGTACTTGCTGGCTGAGAGCAGCTGAGCAGGTGCCAGACAGCACCTGTCTCCCAGAGCCTTCCTGCCGTGTCCCACTGCACATGCAGTCGGCTCACAGCTCCCCACAGCATCTGCTGCGGCTGCCTGTTCCATCTAAAGGTTAGAATAGCAGCCTTAGTGTATCTTTGGCATTGGGCTGGTGGGCTCTCTTGTGATTCTAACAGCGAGGTGTAAAATCTGGGCTTTAGTTTTGGTCTAGGTTTCAACTTAATCCTGACAGAAGGCTGTCCCAGACTTCATGTGAAACATCAGCCACTGCAATAGGGAGAGGTTTCTGTGGTGATTTAAAAGTAGGATTTTTTACCTTTTTTTTTTTTTAAAATCTGAAAAGCAAATGTTATATAAAATATCTGAAGCTGCTTAGCTTTCTGGGCAATATTCCCAGTCATTTGCAGCAAACAGTCTACCTCCTGGAAGGCAAAAGCCAACAAATTTCCCACCCAGTAGGGTGGTAATGCTGAGCTGCTATATGCCATTCCTGCCCACTACCGTCAAAAAACCACAAAGAAGGACGCATAAGCTATTTAAAAAATAATTAAAATTGGTGGAAAGATGCCATTGTCAACAAAAGCCGATAATTCAGACAAACTCTCAAAGATTTCACAACCCTGTGTATAGTTCCTAGTATAGTAAATAATTAACACCAAATGTTAAGACCTACTGCATGACAAAAACAAATGTAGTAATACTCAAAGAAAAATAATATGTTCATATTTCTCTTTTTTCTTGACATATTCAACATTATTTTGCAACACTAAAAGTTAGGTATTTAAGATAGCTAAAATAATTTGAAATACTTAGTCCCTTAGAAGCCTAATCTCCCCAGAAGCATGTAAGTGTAGTTCCAATTTCTGCTTTCATGTTGTAAAGGTGACTTATTTTAAGCATAAATAGAGCCTTTGTGGTTCTCTAAAAAGAATGTGAACAAACTTTTTCAGCCTCATTTCCCAGTTAAAAAGTAAGGTATATTTATAGAACCATTAATAACTTAAGTAATAATTTTGCTGCTTTTATTTCAGCAAATGATTACTTTATCTTTTGACCTAGCTACTGGAACCATTAAAATTTATTTTCCAAGCTTCTCCCAACATACATGTGATTCAGATGGAAATATTAAATCACTAATGGCCAGAAATAGAAAATTATTTATTTAGCATACATTAAAACATTAAAAGTATTAACAGTTGTTAATATTAGAGCTATTATGGTCTGATACTATTTGAAGTCAAATTAAATTTTCCATGCTTATGAATTAATTGCCTCTTATTCTTTTGGCCAGCAGTAATCACAATGCACTAAACACACCATAACGAGAAGATGTCCTAAACCCCTGATTAACTCAGCACGATGCACTGGTCTGTGGACAATCACAGAAGACAGATCTCGGTCTATTCAGAGCCAAATGCTGCATTGTGAATAAACCTAACTCTGCATGTGCTTAACATGATGAGAGATGTCTTTTCACTGTGAGTCATCCCCATCAGTCATTGAGTAGTGAGGCAGACTAATCAGCACTCACTTGTAAAAATGTGCTGATTTTGTCAATGTTTTGGTAGAGAGACTTTATTTCTGTAACACAGAGTACACATCTTCAAATGCAACTTTGATGTAGCTGTGCAAAAGATTCCCGGCAATGGGACATCCCCATGGCCTTTGCCTTGGGCTTGTAATGACTAAAGTCAGCAAAGAACAACCTGCATTTTTATAGGCTGGCAAATACTTCCAGTAGCGCTGCATCAACACTTCTAATGATAATGATTGTGAGACAGGTCAAGCTGTGGTTGTGTTAAGGAAGCTTTCCTGTCTGACCATCCAGAAGCCACTCTGGCAGTCACACTCACACCCCCTGAGCTGGGACAGAGGCACCTAGGTGGTGGGTGGCTCAGTGACCAACAGGTCCATTTTTGATTCCCTGCACACTCCACTCTCACATAGACAGACCAGGTTTCCTTACGGGATCAACCCTGTATTATCCAAAGCAGTACCTCCAACTTCTTGATCCTTAAAATAATTGAGTCATGGTGCAATGACAAAAATGACAGGTCAAGCTGAGCAGCCTCGAGAAGTGAGACTAAACAAAGGAATTTTATATCCTCCCAGTATAAGTGTGTGAAAATCTGGGGTCTTCCTGCTGAGTCTTCTGCTCCTGCTTTGTCTCTTGAGTGTCTGGTCACCCGGCTGGGCACATCTCCCCGTGCCCTCCGCTATGCAAAGCTCGGCACTAGTTCACAGGCTCTTGCCTTGGGCTCCTGCCCTCCAGAGCTGTCTGCAGCTCACACTTAGCTGGCACACTGAGCTATCTGCATTAAATGGATTCCCCAACAGCTGTGGGTTTTGGTTGCTCCTTCTTTCTTATAATGAAGCATCAAGCTGAAGGCTGTAACATACTTTAGCTCTTTGTCCTTAGAACAATATCCACAACAGGGTTGTCCTGGTCATTACAGCTAAGACAGAGCCTTACTATAGAGTGGAGCCTTAGATATGTACAAAAAGTTCACTGAAACAGAAAATGCACCTATCTAATTTCAAGGGCAAAATTAACAAGTTCAGATTCACATTCTTCTCATATTAACCTTCTCTTTCACTTACTGTCACTGAGGTCCTTGCAGAACATTAGATATCATAGAGCTGTTAAAGTCATTGACCTGTTGAAATGAATCCAGATGAGAGCCACCAAGATGATCAGGGAGCTGTCTCATATGAGGATAGTCTGAGAGACTTGGGACTCTTCAGCTTGGAGAAGAGAAGACATTGGGGAAACCTTGGAGCAGCCTCTCAGTACCTAGAGGGATCTTACAAAAAGGCCAGAGCGACTTTTCACAAGGGCACGTGGTTTTAAGGGGAATGATCTTAAGCTGAAGCAGGGCAGGTTTAGATCAGAAGTTAGAAGGAAATTCTTTATTATAATTAAAACAGGTTTGCCTAGAGAAGTTGTGGACTCCCCATCTCTGGAAGTATTCAAGACCAGGTTGAATGAGTCTTTGAGTAACCTGGTCTAGTGGAAAGTGTCCCTACCCATGGTGGAGGGCTTTGAACTGGCTGATCTTTAAGGTCCCTTCCAACCCAAATGATTCTCTGATTCTATGATTTTAAGGTGAACAGTTGAGGTAGGCTCTGTTTTCTCTAACTGGTAATGAGAACTAAAAAAACCGCAGCTTCTCAGCTTTTATTTTTCCTCAGAAATCCTAGAATTCATATCTCATCTTTGTGTTTCGGCATTTTGTAAAAGTGAATAGTCCAACATGCTGCTCCTAGTCAAAACTCATAAATAAACACAAAGTGAATGTTTCATACTTTGCAATCAAAATACCACAAGTTCTTGTGATATACAGTAAGTGAAATCTGCATATTAAAAATAATGTTAGTGGGCAAGAACATTAGGAAATAAAAGTTCTTAGGAAAAAAACAACACAAAAACAAATCTAGAAGATCAACATTTATTAATATGAGCAGATGTGGCAGATAAAAGAATTCTGTATGTACAGAGACAAAGATTTCTATCCTGGGCTGCCTAGCAGTAATAGAGAAATAGAGTATTATAGATGGGAAGGTTTGATAGAGTTCAAACTGACTTAAATGCTTTTGATATCATGAGTTGAGTTGGACTGCAAGGTAATTTTGGCAGTTTTGAAAAACTTAAGCATTTGCACAAAGGCTTTGAGAACTGGCTGATGATTCAGTTTTCTTTACTTCTAAGTTTATAGTTTGAGATACATAATGGAAATCTCCTGAAAGCTCTGAACATATTCCTTTGAAGCCAGACCTTCTTGTGATGTTTTACCTTCATGAATGCTTGCTGCCATCAAAACCACTAGTCACTGTTTTAAAATACAGGCTAAAAAGCTAAGTATTATCTTTCCCATACTCACTCCAAATTCCTGCACTGACACCAAGGAAACAAAGTTATGTTTTACTAACTCAAGCCAAGAGAAGTACAAAGAGTTGAGAATAGGCAACTAAATAATCCTTATTCCTATTTCCTATGAACTTAAAATATCCTAGAACAATAATAACAAATGCTAAATAAAACCCCCAAGACATAACAAAGTGTGGTTTTCAAGAATGAAAATATATTTCTTTGACAAGTTATGGAATTATAATTACTCTACAGTGTCAAAATAACACAAAATAAATACAATTTGTTCGCAAAGTAAAACAATACCTAATAGAAATAAAACTCAATGAGTAGAACAAGAAGGCTCTGGTCTATGCATGGATTCGAGCCCTTACTTCATTTCTGTTAGCAATGACATCGCTTTGCCATGCATGGCAAACATGAAATGAATCATCGACATGAAACACCCTGCATGAAAAAATACCAAAGCTCTTAAAAAGTATATTATCAATGCATTTATAGCTATTTTTAAATTTTAAAGATTAGTTCTTGGGTTCTAGAAATTAAAAATGCTTGGATTAAGTTTGTTTAACACCAATTATTACTCAAGCAGACAATGGGACTTGGGAATTCCTTGTTTTCCAGGTGAACCTCTAAAGTACTTAAAAGTATTAAAATTTAAGGCTGCAAATACAAAAGAAGCAGGATTAAAGAAAGAATTTATTTTACCAGATACAACTACCTCAATCTACAGCTACTTCAATCTATAATGTCTTTCATAAAATGAACAATGTTCTCCTGAATGTTTGATAGGCTAAATATTCCCTGGCTCTACCAGGAACACTTTTCTGATACAATTAATATTAAAGCATCTATGCGCTGGCATTGCTATCGTGAAATGTATTGTGATATTTGCTCTGTTATTTACTTTCTTTTCTCGCTTTGATCATCCTTTGCCCTTTCTAATTGATTAACTGTCTCTGTATTGCAAGAGTTTCCACAGGCTTTGGTTAAAGTCTTGGGCAAAGGAGCATGTTCACTAATCAGGTCCTCAGAAGCAGACTTAGAGCACTAATTAAAAGCAACTGGACCATCTAACCTTTTCTAGCTATGATTACTCAGTAACTTAGACAAGCAACTTCCCCTCTGACTCCTGCTGAAGGTTAATCAGGACTTATTGGCTTCCTGATGGCTGATTTATCTCTATCAAGTTAGCTTACACTGGAAATCTTTAACAGTAAATTTTTCTCTTAAGCAGAAGTGGCCTATATGCATGCTTCACAAATTCTTTAATGTTTGTTACATAACCTATACAGGTAAATCAAAGATTATCAATCAGCTTCTACTACTTTGAATGATGGACCAATGAAACAAAATGCAAATAATAATTTCATTTATTTCTTTGATATTCTTTTTTCACATGATTAAATGGAAGCTAATTTTATTATTCCTTTACACAAGGAATACAGATCATGTGGATTACTGAAATTTGATAATTCTTAATTATACTTCTTTGTATTTTGTCTCTTTTTTAGTGTTGATATATATAAATACTACATACAGTGCATTTGTCTACATGGTAATTTTGGTTAATTAAGTTACCAAGAAAAAATAAAATACTTGGCATGAAGACAAGAGTTTGTAGAAGGTTAATATTTTTTTCCTTCACGTTAAAAGAGTCCTTATAAAGGCAATTAGGCTTTTTGCTGTTAGTAGTTTGCATATTATTTAGACTCAACAGTTGACAGAAAATGTCCTTTGTAATAATAACAGTGATCCTTCTTTGCAGCTTGTACAGAACAAGTCAAATTGCTTGTCCTTTATGACTAACTCTTTCCATGTGAGATGATTTTTAAGGCTCTTATGTTAGATACAGTCCAGTAACACCTGATTTTTTTACCACAGTATTGGAAAATATTCAGTTGTAAAAGACTTGTATATATTTTACTAGCCTTTTTTTTGTCCAAAAGAGAAATCACAGGAAATAAAATTTTCTCAGATTTTGGCTCATACTGTAGCTCTTGTTTTTTCAGCACCCATTTCACAGTGTCCACTGCAACTGGCCACTGCAGTCTAGCCATGAGCTCATGAACATTGACTTGTAGACACATGATTTAAATATATCAACTTTCAAATAAATTGTCCTGATCCCTTACTCTTTACCCACTATCATCTGTCTGTCTGATTTAAATCCAAATGTATGTCAGGCATGTGGATCACTGAAACTGAATGACAGTGTGGAGGTACAAGAAAATTGTTTCTCCTGCTGCCAGAGAACAGCAGGGCAGGCAGGTCAGGGCTACATCTATGCTTAAAAGCAATGAAATTCCTGCCTGAGAAGGAAAACAGCCATCCAGAAAGCTTAAGGCTCAATGTGCTCTTGACTACCCTCATTTCTGCAGGGAAACAGTGTGCCGGGTATGGTTGCACTTACAAAGGCAGAGAGAGCACCTACTTCAGTCCTAATCTTATGGTTGCTAAAAATTCTCTCTTCCCATCCAGTTAAAAACTTCTTTTATGCAACACAAGCTAGGCATATCTGATTTCTGGTAAATTTTCCTTTCTAGTAATTGTACAGAGAATAGGAATCCATGAATATATTACTGAACTACTGGACCAATAAATCTGTAGAAATGTGTATTTCTATCTAAGTATAATGAATGTTAGACATGTAAGTCTAAATCTTTCTTATTTTGAAGTAGAAAGCCGGAAACATAAAACATAAGGATAATTTGGAAATAGAACACACATAGTTTTCATAGGATTTTCTTCAAATATTCTTGCATTCCTGTGTGATCACCAGACAGCTTTTTAAAAGAGAAGGAAATTTTCTCTTTATTGCCAAAGAGTCTTTGTCACTCTGGCGCTGTAGGAGGGATCAAGACCTGCCAATCCAACATGAATGTAAAACAGAATGTGCACTTACCAGAGCAGATTTCAGACAATAGTTTCTAGGTTTCTTTAAAATGGCTGCTTTGAATTAAAAATCTGAATTTGCATAAATGCATAGATTTAAATCTATCCCTGAAATTTCACTTGTAAAAAAAATCACACCTCTACTTCCCTGAAATATATTGTGTGTTTCACAGCTGTGTAATACCCATATGTGCATTCTTCACTTGCAACTGTAAAGGATTTCAGATCAGTCCATAAGAAGCTGTTGTTTGAAAGAGTGCACTATTTATTTAAGTTAGGCAATATGTTTTTAGCAAAAAAAATAAATTTTGTTTCAATTTTTCTATCCAGTTTCCTTGAAACCCTTACAGATTCTCTTCTAGTCAGTCAGGAACTCTATGTACAGCAATTTCAGCAGTAAAAGGAAAATAAAAAGGAATCCCTACAATAAACCTGCTTCTACTTCAGTTACAATAAGTAGGAGCTTGCTTTCTTTTTCACTTGCTGGAGACCATATAAAGTATGCTGGTTATCAACTTTTGTGCACCTTGTTCCTAGGGGAATTGAACTACAATAAGGATTCATCATGCAATTTTACAGCATTTTACCCATATAGCATTTTTTGCTACGTCACTTCCTGTAATGTTTTGTGTTTTAGACAAACTAAGCAAGCTGGAAAAAGTACTTCAATAAAAGCTGGAGGGGCAAAAAGAAGTATGAAGAGAATCTCTGAGGTACTAATTCATTAAAAATTAGGCTCAATTGTTGAACTACTCAGAAGAAGCTAATGGGTAAGGTTCTCTCTGTGTTTGTACTCAAAGCTATCAGAAGAAAACCATAGAATAAAATAGTAATTGGTATTGCCTGGTAATGAGCATAAATGAAGTAATTCACTCTTCATTAAATAAATTTTAAATATTCCCTGAAAGCTTTCAACAAAACAGGCTTTCAAAGGAATGTTGATTTTGATTCATGCAATCATTTGACTAAATTAGTATTTTTTGTGCAAAGGTGCTTGTCTTTTTTTGATAGAAGCAATTTCCACTCAGTTTGTGTTCATCCACCTCTATGTCTGAAAGGACTGAAAAAGCTTATACCAATGTTTTTTATTTTTCAGCTCCTCAGAAAATGGGAAAAGTTAAAAAAGGTCAAAGTTCCTTTTGATTATTGGAAAAAAGTATTCTTAAAAGCATAAAAATATTTATCTTTTCAAAACTTACAGTTTTAGAAATTACTTTATCAGAATAACTCAACTTCAAAAATAAGTCATTGCAAAATTAGTCTCATCTCTCTTATAGTTTAGATCACAGTTTAATTAATGATAGATTACAGAATCATTCCCCTGCATTATTTTTCCTAAAATGATTGTTCAAGATAAGAAATTGTAGTCAAAAGATTTGACAACCTCAGCTTCTGTTTAGGCTGTACGGAAATGTCTACAGTTGGAACATGATTTTATTCATCTACTTTAGCCCACCCTAGTTCTCCTACTCTTAAATTTGTTAACTTCTGCAGGCAAACACTGGCATGAAAAATGATTAGAGGACTGAGCCCACTCTTTATCTCTGTTGCACCTCAGGGGGGAATCCCAGCTCTTCTGACTATTTTACTGATGCTTTATTGCCCTTTTAGCTCCCTCATGATAAAGTATTTTCTCTGGAGACCACAGACCATCATTGCACCCTCAATAAAATGCAGTAGCTTCATCTGGGATGTGGATCTGGCCCTGTGTTTTCCAAAAAGATGCATTTCTGTGTTTAAAACACAAAATCATATGCAGAGGAAGCCTTTCCTTACAGCTCTGGCTGTGGCCTGGCCGTGGTTGCTGCAGTCGCTGGCCCACCCCAGGACTCGCTGGAAGGAGCCAAGACTCTTTCTGTCCGGGAAACCAGGCTGGATTACTTGCATAGAATCATAGAATGGTTTGATTTGGAAGGGACCTACCTTAAAGATCATCTAGCTCCAACTCATGCGGCCATAGGTAGGGAGACCACGCGTTAGATCAGATCGCTCAGGGTCCCATTCCACCTGGCCTTGAACACTGCCTTGAACACTTTCCAAGAGTGTTTTTAAAATACATTAGAACAGCCTGTGTGTTTGTCTGGGTACCCCTGCTGTCCCTTTAGACAAGTGTTTGGATTCAGCCAGCTGTCCTTTTTGGCCTAGACCTTTCTTAGCTGCCAGACATCTGTCACGAAAATCCTGAAACAACTTCTCCCCTCTTAATTGGGTTACTTAAACAATGCGCTTTACCACGTTTTTCCCAACGTGGCCTTCAAAACCTGCTCCCTCGATTTTGCCCATTTATTTGTGCTACTCCAGCACAAATGTTGCTGCCTGACAGCAGAGTCGCGAGTTGACGGACATTTGGCCATTCTTCCTCCCTCCTCTTGTCCCTCGTCACATCTTCTCCCACCTCTGAGCTGTCACCACCTTTCCCTAAGCTGTACCAGGGAGAAGAGGAGAAAATTAATTGTGTCATTTTCACATAACATCCTTCTACCATCATAACCCTGGAAATGCTACCTCCTCGCAATTACAGTGAGTTTGCACGGGTGTAACTTCATTTATTTAAATAGCCCGACATCTGATTGACACATGCAAGTATGTGAGCAGAATCTTGGCCTACATCTTTGTCACTTTGAGTTATTTCAAATGTAAGAACATTATTTACTACTTCAGTTATATAGGGATAAATATAACTAGATATATATTGCTGCTGTCACTTCTCCCCCAAAATACAGAATTAATGAGCTCTGACCAGACAGTTTTGGCTTGTCTCAGGTTTGTTTGGTGGAGGTTTTGGGGCAATATGGGCATCACTTTTTTTTTTCTCTAGTTAAGTTCTAAATTTTTCTAAAACTTCAGTTACAGACTTTTTCTCAAGTGATGGCATGAAACCTTTGTTTTGCTAGAAAATTCCTTTTCAAATCTAACCTGTGGAACAGCGAAGGGATTTTTCTGGTGTTTGCTGCTTTTGTAACTGGATCCATTCAGCCCCGAGATGATAAAGTTCATTTGTCCTTTAATGTAATCAAAATACTGCTACAGATAAAAGAAAACCCACATTATATGCAAAGCCTTGAGTTTATTGCTAAGTATAAACGACAAACTCACAGTCAAAGCAAAGTTATATTATTAGTCAAGACCTGATTTAAGGGGGAGAGGAGAGGAGAGGA